>JAGFPH010016995.1:437-18382 GCA_018207615.1 Philaenus spumarius
AAAACCAAATATAATTTAACATTACGAGGACATGACTTGTGGACTATCGTTACAACATTTAATATTTGTTATAAAAATAAATATTGAGCTTCACTTGAAGAAGATAATGTACTTGGTAGAATAAATCTTGAAACAAATACTCAAAACTAATTTATTCATTTAATGAAAAGCGTTTTAACAACAGTTGCTTTGCTCTTTCTTGTTATTGTTTAAAACTATTTCTAAATATTACGTTTATTTATAAACATTATGTATGTTATACTAATTTATAATTACTTAAATAAAATAATATTTACTTATTTTTTGTTATCAAATTAGAGTGATTTTAAGTAATAAATTATCTCTGTTAATTGGGCTCTTCTGTTAAGTTTCTACTACGTTTACACGTTATAAATGTGTTTGTGTACAGGGGTTTCTAGTTGCATGCATCTTTACAACTACACAAATAATCTATCTTTCTTTTAATTAACCAAAAAAAAATCTATTTTAACTGTATTATCATCTGATAGCTATAAGGTTATTACTTTGGTCACGGTTGAAATCTGTTGTGCGAGTATCCAAAATGTAATGTTAGTTTTACATTTCTAGTGGTGTTGGGAAGCGCGAGTTACACATACACATGTATACTTCCGTACCCGAAAACTTCCTCGCACAATGTTATTAAAATTATATTCCAAATATGTCACCCTTGAACTGTGATTATAAAAAATAAGTCCTAAATTTTATTAAATAATTCCGTAGTAGGACTGAGAGCCTAAAGATTTCTGCGCATTCCTGTGCAATGCTGTACAACAACAATATGGTGAGGTAACTATGTCAACGTGCCACGCGATAAGCGCGATTGGTTGGAGTCATCTATTCACCACAGAAAATATCTCACGGCAAATCAAGACACGGATATGCATCTTTAAACGAGCTGGAACTGGATATCGGAAACAGGATAGAATGGAGAAACATCAGGTGGGCGTAGTCGGTCTGTATAAAACACGGTAAGAATTTCGAATTTGAATTGGATAAGCGAACGAGTACCGGCACCACGGATCTTTCAAATTCAAAATTTAACATTATAGTGTAATTTAAGCAAATATTCTGTGTGCAGGCTATTTCAGAATTGTTGATTAGGAACGCGTTTCATGTTATTTTCAATCGACGAATATAATTATATTTTGACACTATACTTTCATCTAACGAAAAAAGTCTAAAATAAATTTGTTGGGCTAGTCCCTTATGAGCATATACACTAAGCCATCGTATAACATATATATAATGGAATTAGTTCTGGTATTAAGGGGTCCATTAAATTTTTTTGAATGCGTTGAAGTGGCTGGCTTTGTTCTTATTTTCCTGAAGGTGCTGCTTAGAAATAGTATGGTTAAAGGATCCGATTCTCTGATTTTGGGCTAAAATGGCACTGGCTCTACTATTTATTTCAAATATTCGTACAAAATACCAATTACTGAAAGGTCCCTGTTAAAGTACATGACATAACCGTATATTTATTTGACCAAGTGTATACCTACTATAAATAAATATTTCCAATTACCACTAGTATTTAAAATATTTAATAATGTAGAGCAAAAAATCGTAAAGAAAGTTAAAATTGTATTTATACATATAATTTTGTATTACATTTCACTAACTGTTTTTATTAAAACTGAATCAATAAATATTTTAAAGTATAAATTACCCAACGTATTAAAAATGGCTATTTAAAAAATAATACGTTAATAATAAGAGTTTGACGGCATAGTTGTTCCCAAACAAACTATGTTCATCATTAAAAATGTTACAGCTTTTTGTTATGTATAAGAGTATGTTTATATATCGCCATGACTACCTCTATCTAGTTTATAGGGCCTGAAGGTATAAACTACGGTGTTTCGAAACCATGATAGTAAAACATCTACTACGTGAATAACACCATGATCCACATAAACAGGTACATAAGGCCTGATCATGATTTTATTATAGAGTATGACTCAGTAATAAATAATTAACGTAATATAGTAATCAAATACGTTTTCTGTAATGTGTTAATAGTTTTATCCCCACCATAAATGATGTGTTTCTGTTACTTCCTTACTCAGCAATTCAGTACAGCCACAACTGGCATTTTCACACTGAACGTTAGTTAAACCAATGAATACAGAACTTATATGAAAATCAACGCCCATGTTAAAGATTCAGCCTAGTTTTAATTGAATCTGGCAAGCAAGCTCACTCACACCTGGCGCAGAGGATTGTTGAGTCACAGACAGGTGGCGACTACAGAATAAAATAGACTGGACAACGCCTAAGAGCATTAGCATTCTAATGCTCTTTGGTCATCAAATACACATGTACAGTATGAAAAGTGTGCCTAAGTCCGCCATCTTGGATAGGTCTAGAAAGCCAAAACGGCTCGGAGATGACACTAAAATCGTAAAGCGCATGTTTCAAATACACTGTTGTTTTGAACCCTTAGAACACTCTGATTCCTTTCAATTTTTACACACTGACAGAATATTAGTGTGGGATGATAATGGTATAAAAATTATTAATTATGAAAAATCTTTAAAAATATAAATAAATTACAAAAGCTAGGACTTATATGGAACTTTAAATTGTGAAAAGAAAAAGTTGTTTTGTGAGGAATTTTTTTGTTTATTGGTCAGAGCGTAAAGGTTTTAGCCAATAAGTTAAATTTTATGAAACATATTTTTTCAATAAATTAGCTCAAGTAGTTTAGTTTTTAGAGCAGGTTAAATGTACGATTAAGTACCCGCCAGAATCTCGCTCAATTCCCAAGGCGCGGAGAGCGCCGACCGACTTGTTATAGCCATACTATCAGACTATATATTGTCTCTAAAGGTGAGTATACACCAATGGTATACACTCTTGCGCCGTGCAACCTGCGCGGAGTGTGCGCCACTCGTTCGCGGCTCGTTGGAAGTGTTGATTTCAACGAACCTCCAGCGATCCAAAGAAAACCCGCGATCATTCTGACTTTGAGAACCTGCTGCAGAAGATTGGGCCTCACATTTCTAAACAGGACACTTATTCCCGCACTGCAATTTCCTCTCAAGACACGTGTGTAAATAAATTATACGTACATTTTTCTATACGCTATATTGCTGGTAGTAATCATAGCCTCAAAGTTGGGTTTTAATTTAAACAAATGTGAAATAGGCCTGAAGTTAAAATAGCCTTGGTAGTAAATAATGTAATTTTAAGATCGTTGTACTGGATAGCTATACATAAAAAAAAAAAAAAAGAATACGGTACTTGAAATAATAAAGAAGTAATTGTTGGTAAATATTTTTACTAAACTAAAGAATTTTAAAATTCACATTCTGTTGGCCAGTTATTTATTGAAATTGAAATGACTTTCTGAATTCAGACTAGAAATAAAATATCGAATATATATATAAGTGTTTCTTAAAACTAATAGGCAACTGAGGAATGATTTAAATGATAATGATAAATTAGTTGGATTCCGCAGAAGAGGGTTTTTCCGATAGGCATCGATTAACTTAATTATTTTTTCTTCTGACCACTCCATAACTCACAAAGCAATCAACAATCAGTGCGCTCGAAAAACTACAAACCTCTCAAACACACGTCCAAATCTGATCTGCGAACACACAAAGGGTTCGTTAAAAAACCCGACAGGAGATGGATGCGCCGTGCGCGCGCGGTTCGTGCGCAGCTCCAACACCCCGTACTGACTTAAAAAACTCGTTGCGCGTGCGCCGAGCAGCGCACAAGTGTATACGCACCTTAAGGTTTTGTTAGTTACTAACATAGCTTTAGTAATAAATTTTAGCTGTTTTCACCCGTTAATACAAAAATTTGATTTTCATTAACCAACCATAGATTAAAGGTAAAATGATTTAGAATGTTATTTTTAATATGATACTAATGATTTATTGTAAATCTAAACATTGTCTAAATTGTAATCAACATGGCTTAGCAAACTATATCAAATGCCATTTAATAGTATTAACTTTTTAAGAGTCAAAATTTTATTCTGTGGACACTGCATCAGCCGTCGATGTTATGCTCATAAAGAAATTACGTTATTATAAGCGTAAAAAAGTGACAAAAGAGAGCATATTTATATATTTTTACAATACAACTGTTCATGCTATTTTTTTGCAATGACAAGCTATTTTAGTACGTCTGCCAGCTTTTTTTTCAAAAATTCGCCAAATATAATAATTATACCCCAATCCAAAAGTTGCATAGTTTTTTCGTAGGAAAAGGTTCAAATAATGTTTACATGCCAGTAAAAAAATTATTGATGTAAAATTTTAAAAGTTATTAGCTCAAGAAACAAACACTTTTTAGTAACAGAAGACACAGTTCAACTTTAGGCCTACATAAAAAGTAGTAAAAATTTTTTGTATTTTTTTCAAAATATGCAAAAGTTTTTTCATTTAGTTCTAAATTTTGTTTATAAATTGGTTATGAATAAATAAAATAAAAAAAAAAAATTAGTTCTAAATATAAGCGTGTACAAAAATATATAATTTTTTTTTTATCAATAGTTATAAAAATGTTTCTACTACAAGACTGCTAACAAAACTAGGCATAGTTTAAATAGTAATTTAGAAATATATGTTTTGCCAAAAAAAGAAATATTATTATAAAAAATTGTATAAAGAATAAGAAATCACAGAATTGAACTATATACTTGAAAATTCGTTATTTTATAAAAGTATTTCACTTTGTTTTTCTTGTTTCACTAAGTAAGATCAAACAAACTAAACTCTCACTGGTAAAGCCAGCTACCACAGAATAAAATTAGTATTAATCAACCAGTTTTATTCTGTGGTCGATGAGTGAAGCGAATACGTTCCCTGTCTCTGGGAAACCGTTGGATTCAGCAAGTGGATAACAGTTAACAACAGTCATCTTTGGCTAAGTACACTTTAAAAACGTATTAAAAATGTTAGTTTTCGAAATATTTAAAGGTATTCAAAACACGATTAAATCCTGCAAATACAGGACCAGTAATATTTAATTTGGTACAAACAGCTTGTAAACTGAATCAAAATGTCTCAAACTGTATAGGCATTTGAGTTTTAGAAATATAAATGTTTTCACTCACCCGTGATAAGTGATTCCATTAGATTTCCCTGTATTATAACAGCCAAAGGTAACGCAATTCATTGGCTTTTTTTTAAATAAAGAAAAACTTTAAAATGTTCATAATGTGTCGCAGAGCCAGTTCGAAGGCGGCTGGATGATCACTGAACGGCCGATGGAGCTCGGGACTAGGCCGCCGGCCGCCATATTGGTAGGTCAAACTGTGCGCCCAGCGCGGCACACTCATAGGAGCCGGTACCCAGTCTATTTATATTCTGTGGTCGCTGGTGGAAGTTTTCAGCCAGCGCTGCCTAACGGCTGCAGCTCTAAGCTCGATTTGGCGGCAACCAACCGGGATGACTTTTCTCCATAAGCGTTGTGGTTCTTATAAGTTCTGTATTCATTGGTTAAACTGCATCCTATGACAACAAACTTCTAGTCCGTATTGTACACTACTTTTAGTATTACTTTAAAATAATTTTTGGGCAGGACTGTAGCCTAAAGCCGGGTTTTACTACTCTGTGCTATCCTCACAGCCAGGCCAGTATGCAAACCTCAAGTGCCAAGAATGGTTGATCCAACTGTAAACTTTAATTTATTTTAAGCACTCTAATGTGCATCATAAGTATTTTGCAAAAGTACACCCCCTTCCCTTCCTCCAACGAAAACCTTCAGTTAAAGAATGGTTTATAGGCAATAACGCTATTTAATTGTTTTTACTTTACAACCAGTGCAGGTCTGTAGGTAATTAGTTTTCAAACATTCAACAAACAGCTGAAATGGACATATTTATTGACAAAAAGGAAACTATATAATATTGATTATTAAAAAATAGTAACTGTATGAAAATAAAATAACAATAGACCTATTGATGTTTAACCTGAAATACTTTTGTGTAAACAGGACGTTATATGTGCCACGGTTAGTATATTAAATACAGATGAAGTCACTATTCTAAATAAAAATTTTATTAAAATCGGAAAAATTTATAAATAAGATGTGATAACTTTAAAAATTTTTAGTTTTATTTCGTAGTGTACACATTTATTTGAATCTATGTGTTTTAGAATATTTATTGGCATTTCAAATATAAAACTTAAATTAATGGTTCTGCCCAAACTAACGGCATGTGCTGAATTACGCATTAGACTAACTAGAATGCTAAATGTCAGTTTTATATTGATTTACTAAGATAATATATTGTGTACAATAAAATAACATTCTACTACTAAAGAAGCAAATATTTTTCGGAAAATATATACGTTGTAACAATACCAACCTTCGAAAATATTCAAATCCAACATCATTTAATTTATGAAAAATATACTTTGGTCTTTTAGCACTATTCTCAGATATTTGATGAGTAATATGAAAAAGTAATTTAACAACTAATGCGATCTATTTATAGTCCCTTAGGTACCGTAAATTTAAAATTGTGATTTAAATCTTTCCCTTTTTAACTTATAGGTAGGAGTTTGAACTCCTTTGTTTCGTTCTGCTGTAGTTGCACGTAAAGCTAAAATATGAGTGAAATAAATTGATACACCTAAAACTTATGTGGAAAATAAACTTAAAACACCAGAGAAATAAATTTTTAATAAAATGCATTTGCTGCTTTATAAACATACCTTATTTTTAGTTTCTTCTTATAGTAAAAGTAATCTATTATATTAAAAAAAGCAATACATATTAGTGCTAATAGTACAAAAATATATACATATATTTTCTACCTACATTTAAATTTACGCAATCAGAATAGAAATAAGAAGTCTGAAGATATTAAATCATAACAAATCAATAATTAAAAATTGATACACACCTTTAGTAAAGCAATTAACCATAAAATGCCCCAATTGCAATAGGATCAAAGTAAGTGTTAGTTTATACCAGTAAAATTTATAATTTTTAAGAACATTAAACCATATCAACTATAAAACAATTCAGATGAGGTTTTACTTTTTTGTTTACTTAATTATATTTGGTACTTTTTGAGTTATAACTTGTTTCAAAGTCTTGGGGTTTCTGGGACATAAGCTATTCAAAGGAATTTGTTTAACTATTGTATTTCCATTATTGTTTGCAGCTTGTTATTTAAATTTGTTATATGATAACATAAAGTAATTTTAAATAGTTACTTGAATAAAAGTTTTAACAACTACAAATATGATTTGTTTATTAAACCACTAGACCATGATATTAGCATGTTAGGTAAATTCATTCTCGTATAACACCAATGGGTAGTAAGGTCATACTCATAAAACTCAAATGAATAGTGTTTAAACAACACACAAAAGTTTTGACTGCAGGTCTATATGCACATTACTTACACATTTTATTTATTTCAATAAACAACAGTAGCAACACACACATCATTTAAAAATGACATAAATATGGTTAATAAATACGCAGTTTTAATTTTGTTTTTAACAATTAACAATGTAGTGCGAGGGTTCAGTACTTACAACATTATAACAAGTATTGTTAGAAGTAATTTCTAGTATATAATTATACATTATGAGCTGTGCTAAGTTTTTTTTTTTTTTTTTTGTTATAACTGTTACAATATATTTTAATAATATTATTATATTAACAAAAGTTGTATAAGTAAGGGATTGAAACAAAATTAGTTATTTGTGTATCCATGTTTTCTTTATTTAATTACATTGACAACAGCATTAAAAAGATAATCCAAAGTGAAGCATTAAACTGGCGTGATGCATCGTAGCCAAGTTGCTGCCACTCTTCACACCGACTTCGGTAAATGCAGAATCAGCAGCGTGTTGTTGAGGCTTAAGCAATGTGGTAACCATTTATTTTATAATCTAACACCAACCTGAATACATGATCTATTAGGGAACTAAAATCAACTTATAGTAAACACTAAGGTATAAATACAAAGTTGTGAATATCACACCGTTATTTCTGTCTTCGTTTTTTAGAATCTTAAAATATGTCAATAATGTCTCTTTGAGACCAATAAATAATAATAAAACATGTTTTAAAATCGTAGCATAACACAAAAATCAAGTGAATTTTTTTCTGATTTGTATTTTCGTATTTAGTTTATACATTAATTTTTACACACTTTAGCACAGTTTGAGCAGTTTAGAAATACATTATTTGTTTGATTAATGTTAGTACAATCCACATCTTAAAGTTAGCTTTTTGTTTTCAGCCAATTTTATAACCAAACCAATTTCGTATAGTGTGCAACTTTAATCTAAAATCCTTTCCCTATAAAATAAATACCAATCCCTAATCAAACTTTGTTTAGTCACCTTTCAAAAGATATTATGCCTCTACATTCAATTTAAAGCAACAAAAAGTAATTACACTGAATTCAAAGTACTTCTAAAGGTTTTCTCCTTCCTATTCAAGAAAGCTTATTGAATTGGCTCTAGAAACGTGTTTGGAATTACATCTTCAAATCTACTCATCTCCTTTACGTCAGTGGTAATATAAAATCCTCTCTTTCTAAATAGACAGTTTTATTTTACGGTTTAATATTTCGTACCGAATTTCATTGCGTAACCGACAACTATTTGACCCTTCAAATGTGAAAACACGTAGGCCTAAAGGTTTTCGCCGCAACAAAAATTGCATTTAATTGTAAACAAATTTTAAGAAGTAAATGATCCCTAAATTATTATTTATTTAATGTGGTGCGTAGTTTCGCTAAAGAAAAGCACTAAACTGGCATGATGAGCCTTGCTGCCACGATTCACACCCACCAGACAAATGCGCAGCTAGAGAGGATAGAACGTGCAGAAATGCTAAGAAAGAATGTTATTAGTTAAATGTATCTACGGGAAAATAAAATGACAACAAACTAAAATACCTATACATACGTGATAGTTGGTACATACGCCTCTAAGATGTTGAGAATTCACTACGAATTAGTTTTGCAAAAATCTGGTGTATTATTAACTAACATATTATTTATATATTATTATTTATGTAATATATCTATAAAATCAAATCTTATAATTAATGTTGACTATTAGTCAGTAAAAAATGATTTACCTTTGCCGAAGGATTAACAAGGAACGTTATTATATGTATTTATTATTGATAGTTCTCCTGTAAGAAACTAAAAGCATTTAAAGAGAATTGGTGTTATTTGTAATTTGGTAGCTGTAGGCCTATTGTATAGAATAAATGTTTTACTGCGTTTTTATAATGTTTAGAATAATTATGTTTGGTTTTTCTACGTAATTTGTATGTTTTATTTTTTTATTTATTTTAAAGTAGATATTAAAAGAAGAATAAAATTTAAAAATATTGGGGAAACTACTTGGGCGTATATTCTGTAAAACCAATAAATTATAGAGATATTAATTGTCCGAAATTATATTCAATTAAATATCATGAAATTATTATTTATTTATTCCATAAACAAAATTTTACATGCAAGTTAATAAACAAAATATACATCTATGGATTAGTGCGATGCGTGTGCGTAGACACAAATCGTAAACAACATAACTTTACAATAATATTCATGTAACTTTATGTGTTGTGTATATATAAGTGTTTAAGTGTGCATAGATAGCTGGCCTGATGATGCTGCCTGTGGCAGTGAAACATGTAGCCACATAAAAGGTAAAGAACAAATACTGACTAACATTTGACAAAATATAAATAATATATTTACAATAATAATTATTATGGAAAAGGAAGAGAGAGAGAAAAAATCGAAAACACAATTTTAAAAATATAACACAATTTAAAAAATATACAAAATGTATAAATAAGACCAGCAATATAACAACATCACTGCAGTCAGAAGTCAAAATTATTTTTATAAAAATCACAAGTTAAACACGATACAAAAAATAAAAGAGTGACATATAAACATATCTTTATGAGTACTCCGAAGAAATTACGAACTCACAATAACACCTCCCTACTTACGCCAACCATAAAGTACTTGATTTTTATAGGCCTTAACTTCACAATTTTGAAATAGGCTCAGATTCCTTGGAAAATTAAGAAAAAGGAATTTACGCATCGTCATCTACATAATCGATATCTAAATGACATCTAAGGGAGCCAGAATGGATTTGCAGGGTATCGCTAAACTATTACCCCATCCCCAAAAGCAATGATTGACAATATGCAAAGAACAATAATTCTCTTATGCACCTGTGCCGACTAACTAAAGGGGGCACACCACCTTTGAAAAAATTTTCTTTATTTTTAAAGCAAACCTAATTATTTTATATTTTATAATATGAGTGTTGGTTACAGTGACTTTCCATAAGTTTTGGCACCCACCCCTCCCCCCCGGGGGGGGGTAAATTTTTACGGATTTAACTAGGCTTCACTGTGGCAGACATAACTCAAGTTGTATTTGAGATAGCCACATTTTTATTTTTTTTATTTTGAAGAGGGCATTCTATTCTACAACCTGTAGTATAGATATTAAATTATATAAAATATTTGTGTAAAAAATTGTATTAATTTTTTTATAAAAGTTTTAGTAAAATCTTTTTTTAATCACTTCTTAAAATCTTTATTATAGAAACTAATGTATATCCATACTACAGGTTGTACAATGAAATGTCCTATTCAAAATAAAAATAAAATTATAATACTACAACTTGAGTTATGTCTGCCACAGGAAATGAAAACGTGAGAAACAAAACTTTCGGAAAACGGCCTAGAAAAAGACTCAGTTATTTGGATAATATACATGTACGCGTTTCGTTTTTAGATAAAATAAACTAATTATAAGCATATTATCTATACTTATTATATATCAAATTGTTCAGAAAATTACAGGGAACAAAACTAGGTGAAAAAAATAATTGTAATTTTTTGTCATTTTTATCAATATTAAGGTGGAGTGAACCCTTAAGAGTTTACCAAACAAGAAACCCAAGTATTTGTAGCAGTCAACTCCATCAATGTTACTACAGGCACAAAGCTTACATAAGTAATTCAAACACGAATGTAATTTAAAGCGTTCATAAGGATTATCACTATTCAACCAAATGGCTGTAGGAATTAACTTAGATTAACTTAAATGGAATTAACTTAGGAATTAACTTAAATGTTTTAGATAAATATGTTAAGGGTTAATCAATTTTGATCGAACAATTTTTTCAATACCGATATAATCCTTTACAACCTTCCCTTGTGCTTCTTCCCAACTATTTCCCACGAATAAAATGGGAATATCGTAAACAAATAGGTCAAAGTTCCAACTCAATATTTATTTTATACTAGTTATTTATATAAATCAAAAACAGAATGTTGAAACCTGGATTCCACCGGCTGAGGTTCAATATAACCTACAATCTGGCACTGAGCTTTTGAACCATGAGTACGTATTACCACGAAACCAGATTAAGGCAAATTTATTAAGTAATATTTTTCTATCTACCAATTCGAAAGCTTCAGCTAACTCCAAGACAACTATAATAATTGTCCTATCAACATTGATAACTTCATTTATATTTTTTATTTAAATCGAATAAAGCATTTGAAATTTGTATGACCCTTCTAAATCCATACTGGCACCCTAAGATAAGAATTTACTAGCATTAAGTTCATACTAAATGTCATAATTAATTTATGTTTTTATTTGTTTCTAATATTTTAGAAAACACTCCCAGATTGAAATCAAATTTATCAAAATCTGCCAAATCCCCAGCCTTGTATAGAGGAACAACGTTCGCCATTTTAAATGCTACTGGAAACTTACCCGACTCAATTCTTAAATGTTTTATGATGAAGCGGCTTTACAAGAAATTTGCAATTGCTTTTTAAAAGTCATGCTGACACTCCGTCATATCTAGGAGCAGACCCACCTCGAAGTTTGCTGATATAATGCAAAATGATATTTTCATCAACCAAATCAATCCTGAAATCCCCGGGACATCGAAGTCATTTATTACCGGAGTACCAATAGAATTAATAGCTGTAGCCAAATTATGATCCACCATGGCAAACAAGTAGTTAAAGTACTTGCAATTTCCTTACATATATTGGAGTTTAACATAGCACCCTTTACAAATTTAAAATAGGAAAAGTTAGTTTTCCTCTTATTACTCGATATTTCATTCACCGTTTGCAAACAAAAAAACCTTAAGATTATTCATAGTTTCATTAATTTATTTAGAAAATTGTATAATGTTTTAAAGTTAATTTTTATAGCTTTTAAAAAAAGATATATTAAATTCAGTATTAAAAGGGTGTTTAATTACCAGCTTTAATGTATCTCCTTTACGAATATATATTATTATTCTAAATGTTATACACGGTTTAATTTAGAAAAATATAGTATTTGAGTTTAAATTAATATTTTTTTCACGCTACTGTTTATAATATTTAAAAAAATATTACAACTAATGTTTAGGTCAGTTTCGTCAATGATTTTACTAAACGATTGTGCACTCATAAACTGTTCGAATACCAAATGTACTGTTCTACTATTAATGTAGAAATTTGGCACGATAGGTTTCGTATCAGTGGTTGATGTGGAACTGTATTTCCATCGTGGTGGTAATATAGTCAGTTACACTTGTGTGAATCACAGCTAATCGTACATCATTATAACGAGAATGATTTACACAAACATGGTCAATACACGTCTGGCCATAGGCGTCACTATGGTCAGAACACTTGTGGCACTAACAAAACCTGCTTCAGCCACAATACCCAAGTAACGTTCCACAAGTTCATCGAGTTTAAGTAAATTAATATTCACATCACCCAAACACACATGACTTTTATGTTTATTAGTGGCGCTATAAAACTTTTAAGTTCCGTCAATAAAGTCAATAATTTTACTGCCATGAGTTATATAGAGTGCAAGAATGTTAAACTGTTTACTGTATAAAGTAAATTTGATAGATAGCCCATAAACGCTCCCCAATACGAACTCTGTCCCTGTAACAGACAATCTGTTATTGCATAGTTAACTATACCGTCCTCCTATTTACTTTCCTAATTGTTCTGAACAATTCAAATCCTTCTAGACTAAGGATTCTTCTCGTCGCCAACCCAATGTTCTGTTAGTATTATTAAAACAAAATATATTTTAAAAACAGTTATATAAATTATAAAATGTTAAAAATTCTTCGAATTGCTTCTAATATTCATATGAAAAATGTTTAACTTGACATTGTTGTTCTGAGCAAAAAAAATTTACATTTAAAAAAATAATATTCTTTACATTCAACTAAACAAATAAAAGAGCCTGTGGCGACAAAATCACACTGATTTAAATAAAAACCCGAACCACTAAACAAGGAACAAAAACAATAACTAAACAACTAAATTGTAAGTTATGTTTATTAATACGTTACCCTTATGTAAACTTTAGTAGTGTTAAAACCCTCTGAGGATGATGACCATGTCATCGAAATGTACATAAGGGTAACGTATTAAACATAACTTACAATTTAGTTGTTTAGTTATTGTTTTTGTTCCTTGTTTTGTGGTTCGGGTTTTTATTTAAATCATTATATTCAATATTATTATTATTAAAAAAATAATTTTATCATTCAGCTTCAAACCAGAATAGTTTTGTATACAAATATCCCTGCAGTCAATCTTGTTATCGTGTACATTACTGGGTGTGTACCGTTAGAATATGCAAAGTAAACAAAATAATCAATTATTACAAACAGTTTAAATCTATTTTTAAAGTAAAACGCTTAACTTAAACCAATAAGACGAGTATTTTAGTTTATTTAATTACAAATTACTGAGATACACTATCAAAAATAAGAACTGGGGAAATAAACTGTTTTTTAAACTTTAACTACGACACAAAGTCAGAGCGCTTCAGAGTAAAGCAGTCAAAAAAGATCAAAATAAGCAACTCAAAAACTAAATACATTTCTTATAAATATGGATCATCTGTTATCGTAATTTAATATAAGAGAACGTATAAGGCCAAAGAGACAAAAACCAAAAATGATAAATAATAAAAATGCAATTACTTTACAATGTATACATTTAAATACTAATCCCATTATGAAATCACGAAATGAATTTTATTGTGCCCTTAATCTGGCCAATTTTTATCCAAAGTTTTATCGTAGGCTTTGTGTTACTGTGATTAATTAAATCAATCAAGAATGATTTTCGAAAAGATAATATATTCTAACCCAATTTCGTACTGGTAAAATTTTATTTTTGGCTACATGATAATATTCTTTCAAAATCCACATTTTCGATGATGATGAATATATTTCTTCTTCTATTTTGCCTTGTTCTTTCAAATTTATTTTAACTGCTGGGAAAATAACTGTACTTATTTCAGTAACCGAAATTTTAACCAAAACTAAATATACAGTAGCTTGATTAGAGTTAGACAAAGTTACACCTTTACAGCAAAGGCATACATTATTACAATATATTAAAGTTATATTTTATAATAATTTCTTTTAAATGTTTAAAAGTTCTATAATATGTTATCCTTAAATTGATAAATGTTTTTCCTGAATTCAAAATTGTCAAAAAAAAAAACATAATTGAATGCTGTCATTATACATTTAAGGAAAAGTTTGCAATAAATAAAGTTTGTCTTTTTTATAAGTAAGTAAGGTCCACTTCTTCATCACATAAGGTGTAATATTTAAAATACTAAGTACGTTTGTTGTGTATATGTGATTTTAATTAATAAATGTATCCGTTGAAATTGATATAAGAAAATATATGACAAAATAGAAAGTAAAACCTACACTTCGTAAAACATATAAATCGATGTCGCATAAAGAGGATTATGTCTTCTATGTAATCTCACTCAGGACAGTAATAGTAATTAAATTGTATTCGCTGAAGACGTTTTGAAGTCAAATCCCGTTTCAATTAATCTCGTCTAATTAATCTTGTGGTCAGAATCACCAAGAATGATGTAGTGACCATTATAAAAACATTTCAACTCGTGATGGATTTCATCACAAACTCAAATATAAACGTTATTAAATCTTTATTTATATAGTTAGTGTACATTTATATAGCTAGTGAAAGGGACTACAAACTGTTACTATAAAATACAATAGGTTGTGTTATGTTATTAAAATAAAATACATACAACAACACATTATTTATTATTAATTATTTGATTTTAATATATTCCGTAAATATAACTTACAATAATACAACTTACAATATTAGTTAGGTACAACTTGTGCTATTGTACAATAGCACAATAATACCTAACTTAATAAATAGTATATTATTCAACAATTTACAGTTTTAAAATTAGTTTTCATATAAATAATTTTCCTAAGATTGTTTTACTTGAAAGCAAAAAAAAAAAAAATAAGTAAATATCGTTATACATAAATTATTTATCATTCACTAAACAAAATAAAATAGGCTAATAATTTTTCTTTTATATTTTAGTTAATTTTCTATCATATTTTTGATAATAATGTAAGTGATAAAACCATTTTGTAGTTATTACCAATATACAATTAAACCATTTTTTTCAGTTCTTTTGCTGTATTGGTCTACGCATTTAAATTATTCAAACTGAATGCATTTCAGTTTGTCTTAAACCATATTCTAACTTTGAGGATTGCGAAGGTTTAGTATAATAATAAATTACAATTTAATTTGATATCGTTTGATAGCTATGATTTGGCTATTGAAATTTAACATACAACTTTAAAAATATTTAATTCAAATTATAAAATTTAATAACTCAACTAATTTAAATCCCAACATGAGTTTCACTTTTTGTCTTATGATAATCAAATAAGGAACTTTCCTTTCTATATGGAATTGCAAAGTAATGTTGAGAAGAGGGTTGTTATAAACTAAGATAATGAGAAATAACTAATGTATACAATAATGTATAGTATTACTTAATTGATGAAAAGTGAAAAACAATAAAAATATTTTTTTAATTTTAATCAATGAAATCAAAAGTTGAGAACACATAGCTTACAGAACATACAAAATAATTTCACTATAGGATACATTAATATAATATTTGATAGGGTACATGAGTGTTTTACCGACTATATTGCACTTTTTGATGAAATAAACATTATTTAAATTAATTTGTATGTGACTCCTCTAATAAGTATTCTATTTTACTTTCAGTAAGAACCTATTTTTGTAAATGTAATTTTTACCAAAAGACAATCTTACTCTCTTCCCGCCTTAAACAATATTCAATTACATTATTAACATTCTACCCTCCCCTCTAAAATTATTCATAAAATATTCCTAAACCAGACCTACACATAGCTTTACAAAGTACCTACTTAAACATTCTTGAAATAACGCCTTATTGCAACTGCTAACCTTATCCCACAATTACCCTATATTATTTAAGGTACTCAAATCAATCCAATCTTATTTTACTCAACATTTCTTACCTATTTTATTTGCATATTTTTCTGTGTTTTGGAGAACTTCTCATAGATCTGATTTCAGCACTACGAAAATTAAAATAACACATAATTCGAATCTCTAAATTTTCGTACCATTAATTATATATCATGAATTCACGTAAAACCAATTTAATCTTACAAAATAAAAACTATAGTATTATTCTTTAGGATTCGGATGTTTATTTACTATTTCAGAACATGCATAATCCAACATTTTCATATTATTTCTTACTTTATTTGACTTATGCAACTTTTGCGTCTAAAGAGAAATGTTTTAAATTTATGTACGCTACATAATAGCATGAAATGTGTAACTAACTATAAAACTTAAAATAAATAATTGAAGATAAATAAAAAGCTACTCAGTATATATTAAACCACCAGTTACATTCTTAATTTATTATAAAATAGATTTTTACCAATGGTCAACTTTGTTTACTTCAAATTTTTTATTCTACCACCCCAATGTTCGCCCAATGATTGAGAGTAAAATTCGTAGATCTATAATTTCAGGAAAATATTAGTCAACTAAATTCCAACCATGATTTTGTTTGTCAAAAAAACCAAAATGTGCGTATTTGTAAAACTATTTATGTCATATGGGTCACCTGTTATAGTCCAGCCTAATTCATTTTAGACATTATATACATATCAAGCATTTTTGTTAAGATAAAATAAGCTACAGAAAGAATAACAACATATAATTTTAAAAGTGTTGTTAATATAAATTTAAAATACATTCATTCATAATGTATATAAGAAACTGCACAAAATGTATTTAAAGACATTTAAGGAACTTCACCTCCTGGTCGATTTAATTTCCAAAACTCGCGTCAAGCAAATATAAACAGAATATTGTCTACTATTAATTTTCACAGATATGACGACTGAATAGGAAAGAGTCATTGGAACCGGGGTATGGTGGTGTAAATATGGATGACATAGATCATGAAGCATGAACAGTAGGGGCAGAGTTTTTGCTTGAATGACAGGCATCTGTGTATACAATAGAGAGGTAAGGTTCTATAATTGTTTCGCAATAACAAACTTAATCTCTAATTGCTGGTGACAATTAAAGGAACCTCTAATTATTTAGTAAGTTAAGTCAATCAGCTGATTTAAATTGGATTGGACTCATGGAATCATCCTTTTAAAGACTTCTAATGAGCAGTTTGTATTTTAGTTTTGTGTTTCCTTTATTTTTAAATTACACACATTGAATATGACAGACAAAAGTTCAGCTAAATATTTAGGTTAAAGATATATTTTATAAACAGTTTAGCTTAACAATGAAGAGGTTGGGCCCCGGTTAACTTAGAATGCACGCCATTTTGACTTGTATAAACTAGAAACCACGTTGAACACTATGCGTATGCAATTATCGTATAACCTTAACAATTAATAAATCACTGACACCCTCAATTGAAAGCCAATTATGGAACCAGCGTTGATGAGCACTAATTAAAAATAAGCCCTATAATTAAATTAACTGAAAACTGTATGTTTAATATC
>JAGFPH010016997.1:0-18381 GCA_018207615.1 Philaenus spumarius
GTATATATTGCATTAGTGAGGGGTTTCTGTTTTAAAATATTTTTACTTAATATAAAAAGTATATTTTGCATTAGTTTTAAAATATTTTTACTCAATATAAAAAGTATATATTGCATTAGTGAGAGGGTTTCTGTTTTAAAATATTTTTACTCAATGTAAAAAGTATATATTGCATTGGTGAGAAGTTTCTGTTTTAAAATATCTTTACTCAATATAATAAGTGTATATTGCATTAGTGAAGAGTTTCTGTTTTAAATTAATTTACTCAATATTAAAAGTATATATTGCATTAGTGACATGTTAATGCTTCAAAATATGTTTACTTAATATATAAAGTATATATTGTATTAGTGCGATTTTTCTGTTCCAAAATAGTTTTACTTTATAAACAAAGTATATAATTATTTCATTAAGGAATTGTGTCTGTTTGAAGCTTTTCATATTTATGGGTTAAGAAAAGGAGGGCGAAAGTAAAGCAAACGTTGGTTGGATCACTTTCAAGGTGACGGGATATGCCTAGTAACATGGTCTTCGGCTTGGGATGTTTTTCATAATTTTACTGTTATTTATATATAAGATATCAGCCGAAGGTCGAATATTAAATTTATGCCATTTTTAGTTTTATCGTTTTTCGAACATTTATTTTGTCTACGTGTTGCATTATTTTTAACGGTAGAGGGATACAAAACTTTGCAATTATGCTCAGACATATTGTGTACATTATTATTTGAAATATTCACTGCTTTTGTTATTATTATTTCCGCTAAGATGCTTGAAACATTTGTCTTCTTGCTTATCCGCCTTTCTTAGCTTTGTCTTTCTCTCGCTTGACGCGTTTCGGGGAGACCCCATCTTCAGAAGCTTTGTTTGCTACTCTTCTGTTTAGAGTTAATTAAGATATAATGATTTTATGTAGAAAGTTTTAGAAAAAACAAAAATGTATACAATTTATTTCAACCAAACCGTTTTTATAAGTAAACTAGCTCAATACCCGTATCACTATTCTACATAATTTTAATATTTCTCCCTTATTTTATTTCGTCTTTAATTTCACGAAAGTGAATTATTACATGTATTTTCAATTAGTTCGGTGTGTTTTGTTCATTGGCTGCCCATCTTCAAGGTTTTTTGCTGAATAATTTAAATCAAAAATAAAGAATTCAGAGTGAAGAGCGTCTTCTTTTTCAACCGCTAAATCTACAGACTGGTAAAACAAAGTCTTAGCTGGATGTTTCAGATCGATATATTTATGGTTTTAGGGGTTGTTCCAACCCTTAAACGAGAAATATTTCAAAATTCTTTCTTAGTGTAAATCCAAGGCCTATGAGCAATTTGTGTACCAAATTCCACGTTCCTAGGCCATATAGTTTTTGAGATAAAACAAACAATATTTATGGTTTTAGGGGTTGTTTCAACCCTAAAACGCGAAATATTTCAAAATATTTTCTTAGTGTGCCTCTAGGGCCTATGAAATTTATATGTGTACTAAATTTCACATTCCTAGGAGTTATGGTTTTCGAGATACTGTGATGAGTGAGTGAGTCAGTGGTATTTCAGCTTTATATATACAGGGTGGTCCATATGTATGCGAACACCTCAATAAATTGGAAATTGTTATAGATGTAATACTGTAACTTTCAGGATAAGTTATTGGTCAATACTCTACCTTTTGACAGACAACTGAATTTCAACCCCTTCTCAGGGGGTGGCCAAGGGGTTGTAACTCAAATAGTGTTCCCATTTAAACTATTTGAGTTACAACCCCTTGGAAACCAAAATTTCAATCAGCCGCCATTTTGGATACAAGTGTCGTAGAAAATTTTTATTTATGCAGTTTTTCTCGTTTTAAAGAGACCTTTAAGATGATGTATCACACAATGGGTGTTCCCATTTAAACTATTTGAGTTACAACAACTTGGCCACCCCCTGAGAAGGGGTTGAAATTCAGTTGTCTGTCAAAAGGTAGAGTATTTGACCAATAACTTATCCTGAAAGTTACAGTATTACATCTATAACAGTTTCCAATTTATTGAGGTGTTCCCATACATATGGACCACCCTGTATAGATTAGTATCCTTGCTAATGTTTGTAAATCACAATATAACATTTGAAATAAACAAAAACTATTTCAATATATATGCAAATATACCTTCTACCAAAAAAAAACTCTCGATTTATCGAAAACGACCATTATCTAGTCCTGGCGAGGGGGTGTTAGGGTACATATATTTTGTTAAACACTAGTCATTATACACTATTTAAATAATAAAGCAAACATTTTAAAGCATAATTCAATATTTTTTTGCTTCTTCTGCCCCCATTACTTGTAAAATTCGGTTAAATTTTGCAAAGTTACAAAACAGCAACAAATACAATATTAATAAAAAAATATTATATATTAACTTTTTCAGATTAAAACAACTTTTTTTAAGAAGTACAAGTTTATTATAACAACATAGAAATGTAAGATACTAATTTATAAATTATTTAGTTTAGTAAAACTGGTACATTATTCCTGTTATTTTTAAACATTTTATTTTACTATTAAGATATTTTCTTCTTGTGTTTATTTTCATAATGAATTTGTCAAAACTAATCAAAATCTGAGACAAGTACCAAATTATTATAATAAACAATACATACATTTAATTACCCTATTTAATAAAATAATAATGGTATCAATAAACACATTCGGTAAATATTTGTTTAAAATACAACATTTTATTTAGAAGTTTATTATAATATTTGGAATTGCAATGTAATAATTATAATATTTTCTAGCTTAATTAAACTAGTACATTACGATATTTTTGTTTTCACAATTTTTACAATACAATTATTAGGATATAAATAGATATTGAGCTTGACTTGTGAGAAGATATACTTGATAGAATAAACTTGGAACCCAAAATCTCACAACGAGCTACAATAGTCAAACTATAACTATGCTATAACTATAACTAATGAGTTATAGTTTGACTGTTGTAGCTCGTGCATCACTGAAGATGGCGACTTTGTCGTTGAAACGCGTTTGAGTTAATAAACGTATTAGTTATGAGATTTTGTGTTCTAAGTTTATTCTATAAATTATTAGGATATTTAATTTTGTGTGCATTTTCAAAAACAACTTGTCAAAATTAAACACAATTTAGAGAAAATCGCTTCTAATATTCGAGTGAGTTATTTATTGTTAACACCTTAATAAGTTGAATTACAATTAAGCTTTACTAACGACTGAGTGTGTTGGTTGTTTGCCACAGACAAGGAGCTAAACTTCAAGAAGTATACGCCAAACATAACCACCGACTTCGGAATACCCTATGACTACCAGAGCGTTATGCACTATAGTCCATACGCATATTCAAAAACAAAACAACCTACGATAACACCTCTAGTAAGTGTGCAACTTGTACTATAGCAATTGGTTAGTACAGCAGGTTATATTGCATAAATGAAGTAGGCAAATTGAACAGTTAAAAATCCACAAGTAACAAAACAAATTTCGAAAAACTAAAAAACCCTGTAATTATTCTTGTGGGTTTTTAATAGCTAAAATGCTTTTTATTTTTATAACATATATTATTAATAAAATCAAACACTTAATAACTAAAAACTATCAATATTTATATTATTTTAAATAGCGCGGGACGTTATGGTTTTTTCCAATAAACAACGTTAGTTTAACCAAATTTATGAAAACTTATTTAAGTAATAACATTTTTTGTTGAAAACTTTAAACATACAAAGAAACAAAATTTATCCATTAAAACAGACAGGTTTGGCAAATTACTACTAATTTTATTGTCTTTCTTCTGGCCCAATTTTAACTTTTGGTTTGATGCTCGGCAGGAATGAAATTATATTTCCTAGTTGACTATACAGCCCTTTACACTACTGCATTAGCAATGATCCGCAGAACCTTATTCAGAAATGTTTATATAATTTGTACATTTGTCTTCTTTGTGCAACCCCACAACTGTAATCCATAGGTCCACACTGGTTTCAATATTTGCCCGTAGAGAAGCAGTTTGTTGTGTAGATCTAATTGTGAGTTTCTCCCAATTAACCAGTACATCTTCCTAAATTTCACATTCAATTCTACCTTCTTCTTTTTAACATGCTTCTTCCAGTGTAGCTTGACATCGAGAGTCATGCCCAAGTATTTAGCAGTATTAGCCGGAATTACTAAATGGGAATTTATTTTAATAGGAATTGGATTTATTTTTCTAGTTGTAAAATTAACATACGTTGACTTAGATTCATTTAATTTTAATCTTCACTTTTTTTATCCAGATTCTAACTCTATTACTCGCTCTTTGTAATGTTTGTGTTGTTTCTTCCACATTTCCAAGATTGTTGTGTCATCAGCAAAATTCGCAGTAATTGTATAATTTTCTTGAGGAATATCGTTGGTGTACAAGAGAAAGAGCAAAGGTCCAAGGACACTTCCTTGTGGTACCCCACTGAAATACTTCCATTCAGAGTATTCTCCTCTGTGCTTAACTCTGAAACATCTTTCTGATAGGTAAGATTCCAGAATCTGACAAATCAACTCTGGAAGATCACGCTGCAGTTTAAAAATTAATCCCTTGTCGAATGCTTTAGAAAATATACTTGAAAAAATTTTGCGTTCCTCCTAGGCTTTTTCTATTACATGTGTGATTCTGTGTACTTGATCTATAGTTGAGTGTTATCTCTAAAGCCAAACTGGTGATGAGGGATCAATTGTTTTTCTTCGATGATTGGCTTAAGACGTTTTTTTTTCAGTAATTTTTCAAAAATCTTAGCCGGCAGCAGGAGATTGGTCGGTATGATGATTTATCATTGGGATCTTTTGAGAATCATAATCACTTCTGCAATCTTCCACTCTCTTCGAACATACCTTAGCCTAAACGTGGCGTTAATAAGGTGAAGAAATTTTTGTAATGCTTTATACGGCAATTCTTTTAACGCCTCACTCGTGATAAAATCATAACCGAAGGTTTTTTATCCTTGAGGTTTTTCATTTCATTTTTAAGTTCTTTGAATGATACCAATTTGAAATTCATCCTTGTTCTTGATGTTGTTATATTTTCATCAACTGTCTGTCTAGGAAATGGCTGAAAGGTTTCCTCTAGGTATTCTGCAAACAAATCTGCCTTTTCTTGTCTTTTAATCACTCCTAACCCATATCTTGAGTTCGCTCTTTTTATCATCTGAAAGGCTTTCAAGGCAATGGATTCATTTTTGATAGTGTGTAGTAAATTTGAGAGTTTCTAGCTAGTACGATAAAAATGTTGAGGAACTCGAGTTTGCTGCTATTTTCGTCGCATTTATCTTTTCTTACTAACCAATTCTAGCACTGTATGGTATCGTTTAGTTACTTGATGCTGCTTGCTGGAACAACAAATAATTCACCTTCCTCCTCGAGCTGCATTAATGTTTTAAGGGGAACATGCAGGTCAATATTATCTTCAAGTTCATCTCTGACACCTCCCCAGTTAGTCCTGTCATTAGTTAATCTGGGTGGTTCTTCTCTTTATTAAGCTGTGACTTATTGTTAAAATAGTAGGAGAGGTAATCAGAACCCAAATCAAAACTTTCACACAAGTGGATATAGTTGTCGGATTCGCCCTTTACCACAAAGAAGTCAATCAAATCCGGTATCTTTCTTGGATCTGATGGCCAATAAGTTGGATTACCAGATGAAAAGAAGTCACATTTTACCTTATTACTTGCTTCATATAACTCTATTAAGTCGAGATCCTAAAAGATGTTTTTCGCATTAAAATCACCTCCAAGAATGAAATTATCACCCAGCATATCAAAAAGATTCATGTAGTCTGCCTTCTTTAAATTATATCTTGGTGGACAATATATAGATGATACATTAAAGTGTTAATTCTTCATGTGCACTATTAAAACAGTGAAGAACAATTAACTGTTTAAAAAAGTTCATGTGAACAGTTGTAACTTTTTTTTAAACTAAATGTAACTAAATTTTTATTTAAGTTTCCTCGCAGTGCTTGATACTATGTTTTATAATTACTGCAGATCCTCCCCTTGCTTTGTCTGCTGGATGTTCCACATGATATACGCAGTAGCCTTTTATTTTGAGATACGAATGTTTAGTGAAGTGTTTCTCTGAAATTAAACAGATGTCTATGCTTTCTCCAACCAGGAATGATTCCAGATCCTTGTCTATACTTTTTTTCTTAGTCATGTCATTATGTACGATTTGTACATTGATTTTTGATCCAGGGTCTTGCGTATTACTAGTTCCCGGTACTTCTAGTTTTTAGGCACATTATTTGAATTTTTATCTGCAGTGTTAAACTTTCGCACTTGAGTTTTATCCCATATCATTTCTTCTCTTTTGTAATTCTTTAGCCACATCACACCCTCTATAGGAATACAGATGCGCATGTACACATCTTGGTTCCTTTCGACGGTCCCCTTGTGTGTGATTAAATCTTTGACACTTTTTGCATTGTGGTATTAAAGTGTAATTTATTCTCAGTGGTTCTATTTTAACAACAATATTTTATATAATGTTTTATATTATACTGCAATATGTTATTAGCGACTTCTTTTGGTCAAAGCTTAGCATAAAAACGGTAGACCTATTTTTCTTATTGATATCTCACCTTGATCATTTTATACTTTTTCTTTTTGAAGAATATTGACAGCATCAATTACCTTTAGACCTTTTTCTTGTAGATCCTTAACAAATTCATCTTGACTGCAAGATGAGTGAAGACCTCTTGCCATAACTTTGGTTGGTCTATCATTTTTATTTTCATATGAATACCACTGTATGTTATCGTTTAGTTTTTGGGCTAAAGATCTATAGGACTCAGAGTCAGGTGTCCAAGGACCTTCCAGATGTTGTTGTTCAAGGAAATAATTTTGAGATCCTTAATCGTGGCAGGATTTAACAGAGATTGTAGAGTACTGTAATCTGTCACACCAACAATGTTGATCGGAGGAGGCTTTTGCTATCTCGATTTTATTGTTGTTGCTTTTGTGAAGTCTCTGTGGTGTTATTTTTAGGTAATTCTTGAACCTCTGGTGAGAAATCGGTGAACCTTTAATCCATTCGGTTTCTTTATTTAATTCTTCTTCGTCTGTATGATATTCCTGATTTTCATACAATCAGGATACATTTACGTCTAAATCCTTGCCTTGCGAAGCTTCTCTTTCTCATTTCTTAACTCAGACATTTCCTCTCTCATTTCATCAAGTGCATATCTAAGGTCCTCACTTTCTTTTCCTAAGTATCCATCATTTTTGTTTTTAAGCACAACATTTTTGCCCTTTTTTTTAAGCTCCTTATTTTCAAATCTTAGCTTTAAAACTTGTCCTTGTACTTTAATACTAAGCTCAATCCCTTCCAGTCTCCGACGTAGTTCTTCATTTCCCCTCATTAGATGGCTGTTGCTTTCCTCTATGCTTAAGCTCCCTCTTTTAATTGGGGATCTTGATATCGTTGAATTCCTTGCGAAAAGATCCTTACTAGCCAGTAGTTCATGAGATAATGTTGATGATAATAATTTGCAATCGCTGGTTGATCTGGGGCATCCATCTCCTGCTCCGTAAACTTTATCTTTCTCCACCTTTATATAATTAGGTTGCCTCTTCCGGATACTCCGCTGTACCGAAGAACTACCGTAGCAGCCGTTGCAGATTTCACCATGACCCTGGAAAGGGGCCCTCACGAGGTACTACCGTCCGGAGCCAGATGGACGAAGGTTTTTTAGAGAAGTAATACTCCCATATCACACTCCTCCTTCCAACATCACTTAGTAATGGCCCGAGCATGTGACCGGCGTCAGAGAGTAATTAAAAATAAATTCTTGTGTTCTGAACTGAGCTTAATTAAAAGTAAATTAAATTTTGATTACTGGAAGTTTAGTGTTGAAAGTTTTTTAGTCAGGATATTTAGACAGTTATATCACCTAGACCAGACCACAAAGACATAATGTTTCTTACAAGACAAGTTTCTTACAGTATGTTATATTAACTTATTTTACAACTGTTCTGGAGTGATAGTGTTCCCGAACTTGGGGCATGTCAACGTCAAATTGATAAATTTCTCCAGGAAAGAATTGTTGGAAAATTTTCGTTCTTAAAATGAGGCGTCGACAACAGAAAGAACCGTTGTAAAATATACAATTACAAACGATCCAGGGCCTTACGTTTACCAGCAAAAGCTTAACAGTGAAATTGCCAACTACAAAAATATAGGTCAAAATAAAAAAGTTGAAGTTCTGAAAAGAGGGCGCTTTATTTGAAAAACAATTGTTTCTGGTTCAAATACAGCAAAATCCTCATTTATATTGCATTTTCTTGTGCACGAAGACATTTGGATCATTTTGTTTTTTATTTTTGGCCATTTTCTGTGTAACATCCTCTTCATTAAAATTTACGTTTCACTTAAAAAACTAACGAATTTATTTTATAAGTTGAATGATCTGAGAAATTCTTGGCGTGGTATAAAAATATCACTAAATATAGAAAGTCGAAACATCTAAATATTTTGTCTTGAAATTTTGTCCCTTCAACATCACAAACAAGTAGAGCAATGTATACAAAAAAAACAAGTAAGCAATGTAACAAGTAGAGTCGTCTACGCTTTACTCAAAAAAGACTTATTATTTATATTAAAAGAAAAATAAATGGCTGACATCTATTTAAGAACCCAGTTAAGTTAATGTCATGTTATTGTAAATTTGTCTTCCTAAGACATCATTCAGTCGTAGTGCACACTTCGATTTAAATAAGTGTACAATCAACATTTTCCGTGCATTTATTCTCAATGTTGACAAAATATTGGATAAGTTTACATTAAAAATCTTTACTAGGTTATATTTTTAAATTATTGTATCTGATCAAATCTGAATTCCTTTTTTCAGAAAAAGGGAGAGACAATTGGTCAGTATAAGGGGTTAAGCGACAAGGACGCACAAAAACTGAACAAAATGTACAATTGCAAGAAGGCAAAGTCTAGCAAGAAGACAAAGTCTCGTAGACTCTAGAATTTTGGCTTTTAGGGGTTCAAGATTTCATTGTTTAAAACAATTTGTTGTTATTTAAAAATACAAAACCAGTAAATAAATTAAAATCATGGATTATTTTGTGTCGTGTTCGTGGTACCGAGACGAAACTAATAATTTTAAAATAATTTGATCACGCAGCTGAATCGCTGACGTGAGTTGAGCGAATTTCCAAAATTGAGTTAATGTATTTTAGGGTTTCAACCAACTATTTGTTAATAAATAACTAATGAGCTTTACTTGTGAGAAAGTAACTTAGATAAAATAAAACCTGAACACAAAATCTCACAATAAATACGTTTACTAACCTCAAACGAGTTTCAACGACAATGTCGCCATCCTCAGTGATGCACGGGCTACAGTAACCAAACTATAACTGATCTAACAGTGTGACAACGCACCGTATAAATACCTAACCAGAAGGGGCGTACCCTACAGGGGGCGTGTCATAACCTATGCTAAGGCGTTAACCACCGCCTACCGTTTATCAAATATCTTAACAATATAACTTAAATAAGATTGCTAAACTATATTAATATTTAACAAAACATTTAACAACTATTTGTTAAATTTGTCTTTTCGCGAAGCCGCACTGTAGACTTTGCTTAGAAATAGTTGAAGCTGAGATGTAGGTTATCAAATAAAAATTTTCAGATAATGTGTTTTATGGTTTCAACCAACTATTTGTTAAATTATTCTACTCACGAAGGCGGTAGTCCAGTAGACAGAGCAAAAAAAGTGGGGTCTGCTGGAAAAAATTCCGAAGTTAATGAAAGTTTTACAGGTTATTCGGGGGTACTGTGGGATGACTCTGTCAAGTTTTCCAACTCGAGGACCCTGTGCTAATTTTGGGGGGGGGGCAGAAAAACTTCAAAATTTCCGGACTTTTGTCGGTTTTTCGCTTATAACTTCTAAACTAAGCGGTTTTCGACCAAAACATTTATTTTAAAAGTTGTAGAGCAGTAAATTTGCTACAATTTTGTATCCTTAAACTTCTTCTTAAACCTAATATTAACCAAGATACAGCCGATGAAAATTAGAGAGATTTTCTCAAAATGGCAAAAATTGGCCAAAACCTTCGTTTTTGGTCCTCTAACTAGCAATTACCATCAGTTCTCGTTTTTGGTCCTCTAACTAGCAATTACCATCAGTTCTATGGTACCAAAAACGAAGGTTTTGGCCAATTTCTGCCATTTTGAGAAAATCTCTCTGACTTTCATCGGCTGTAACTCGGTTAATATTAGGTTTAAGAAGAAGTTTAAGGATACAAAATTGTAGCAAATTTACTGTTCTACAACTTTGAAAATAATAGTTCTGGTCGAAAACCGCTTAGTTTAGAAGTTATAAGCGAAAAACCGACAAAAGTCCGGAATTTTTGAAGTTTTTCGGCCCCCCCCCCCCCAAAATTAGCACAGGGTCCTCGAGTTGGAAAACTTGACAGAGTCACCCCACAGTACCCCCCGAACAACCTGTAAATGTTTCATTAACTTCGGAATTTTTTCCAGGTACAATGTACATATCTACTGGACTATTAGTAGAAATTGTTTGCGCCCGACCTTTCAGCTTCGCATTATGGACTACTCTCTTCGCGTTGTTTCCCCCACAGTACAACGTGAATTTGAATCGGTTGTTTTTACGATATATTACGTTGATCGAGTAAAAACACAGCACAATAATCTCCTATATGCTTTTGATAAAGTTTTTGATAAATAAGTTTCATTCCAATACAAAAATCTAAAAAAATATTACTTCCGGGAAATGTTCTTGGATTTTTTTTCTAATAAACTCGTCTTAGTGACTTAAAAAACCAAATGTGTACCGAATTTTTACCACATGTATATACACATTTTAATGACACTCCAACGTGTGTTTTGGGGACCATGGTTGGTGCTCATTGACCGCTCTCGGCCTTAGGTCTCGCTATAAGAGTCACTACTGCATACCCTATATTTCCAATTCGATAATAAAGTCGACTGCTCTGGTAAATTTAATCCAACTGGGTAAAATTTTCAAGCAAAATCTGTTCACATTAAAAATTGTCACTAAGTTTACAGCTCCGTGCTTACTTTTAAAATCGTTTTGGACTGATAAAAGCAATTTGTTTGTCTTTGAGACAATCAAGTATTTTGTGATTTAAACAATTTCATAGTACTGAATCTTCAAATGATTATAAGTGATATTTGTATATTATTAGTTTAAAAACATTTGTTTAAACGTATTTTACAAAAGGTTCATTGTTAACAGTACAAACAACAATGAACTGTAAATTAATTGTTGTTGTTTGTTGTTGATTAACAAAGGATTGGCGGTACATGAGATCTTTACAAGATAAAAACATTACCTTTGTTCTGTGTCACGTGAGTTGATAATATTCCAAATTTTCCAGAACACCATAAATTTCGGCTGCAATAAAATAACGTATCGTTCGTAAACCAACTTAATGTTGGACGAAATTACAGGAGCATACGGAAGGCCTGACGGACATTGTTAAGATGTCTCTGCTCTGTGATGGTTTTGGTGATAGGCTTAGTACCAAGACTTTAAGTTGTGGACTCTGAGGTCGCTATAGTTTGGCAGACACGGGAAGGACTCTGAGGGATAGACAGGCCTCACTACACACACACGCGCGCGCGCGCGCCCCCTCCCCCCACACACACATATACAGGGTGTTTCGCGAGACGTTGGCACAACCATCACACAATCAGGAGATGATGGAGATCTAAAAAAAAGCTAAATTATTCATATGAACATAGATTTGGAAAAGATTTGTTTCCCAGATATCTGCCAATTTTTTTTACAAAATAATTCATATCTAGAGAAATTTGTGACCCAGAAGTTATGTGTAATAATTTATTTGTTCAACCCTGCATCCTATACCAACACAGTAAACACAGCAATATTGTATGTAACAATATGCTGTTATTACACATAACTTAACTATTATCCTTCATCCGATTATTTTGCAAGTTACACCATCCGATGGGGAATCAAAAGAGCTACAAAACCGGTATCTTGGCATTTTTTCTTGAAATGTACTTTTTTTGGGTAATTTAGATTTGAAAGTTTTAAACAGCCGCCATTTTGAAACGCATGGATAGAATCTATTATTTTTCTTAAAATATATCATTGTTTTGTTAAACTTCGTGCCAAGTTTGAACTCAATCGGTCAAACATTTCTCTAGATATGAATTATTTTGTAAAAAAAATATCTGGAAAACAAATCTTTCCCGAACTATTTTCGTATGTTTTATTTTAGCTTCTCCTATCATCGCCAACCTCTTGCGAAACATCATGCATACAGTATATTAACATTTTTTTATGAATATAAACTAATCATGCACTTATTTGCGAATTGTCATTGGAAAGATAAGCTAGTGCAGTGACCCTTATGGTGAGACCTTAGGTAGGGAGTAGTAAATGAGCACCGATCATTGTCCCCAGAACTCGTTTTGAAGTGTCATTAGAAATTACATACAGGGTGATTATAAAGTCACTTTCCCTCCCCCCCTTTAACTTTTGTGTTTGTTAAAACAAACAAATATCCTTTGGGGAACGATACTAACTTGACCCAAAGTATCTTTTGAAGCAATCGGAAATTTTGAGTGTCCCCTAAAAATGGGGGATTTTGGGGCAACTCAATACTTTTAAATGGGAAGTATGGTCATGTGATACCTCATTTTAAAGGTCTATTTAAGACTAGGAAAATGACACAATGAAAATAAAAATCGACCACCCGAAACAAAACAGCGGCCCTAAACTTGTTGAAATAAATCGACGTAAAGTTGTTAATATCTCGAAAAGGAAGAGTTTTTAGAAAAAATTTCAAGACACAAAAAATGTCTATTTTAAAGAGCTTGACATGAAAAATGGTTTCCAAATCGATTTCGTAAATTTTATTTTTACTCCTCCGTCTTAGAAAATTTTGTAAAAAATACAACAAAAAAAAACAAACACAAAAGTTAAAGGGGGGAAGTGACTTTATAACCACCCTGTATATATAATCCAAATACCACTCACTCATTACGAAGTCTCAAAAACCACCGAACGGATTGGAATGAAATTTGGTATGTAGCTTCTTCTAGGGCCCTAGGTGCTCGCTAACAAAGTTTTTCAAAAAGTTCGAAATTTAAGGGGGGCTCGGGGGGGGGGGGGGGGTAAAAGTTACTAAAAATGCCCGTAATAAATACATAGTGTAATATATTTATTGATATTTTTTGGTTAATATACAATTAACTTTGATTTGTCTACCCGTGCAAAGCCGGATCGGGCAGCTAGTATACAGGGTAATCAACCCAAGATGGCCACTATTGGGATCTCGGAAACTATAAAAGTTACAACAAACTTTAAATGGGGGACCTTCCCTACTTTTTCCCTTGCATTAAAAATACAATATTAAAATTTCCAAAAACTCCACCATTTTTCCAATAAGCGACCAACTTAATTTTTTCAAATGGAAATCCCTATTTTTTATGTCGGATTTTCGGTTGGGGACACAAATTTAAGACATTTTTATTCCTTTGTAGTTTTTCCTAAAACCCACCGTTTATGAGATACAGCCTCTCAAACATTTTCTACTTTAGGTATGTGATTTTTTTAATTGGGCCACCATTGGGATCTCAGAAAGTATTAACTTTACAGCAAACTTTAAATGGGGAACCTTTCCTTGTTTTATGAAAAATTAAAAAATACGTAGTTAAAATATTTCTAGATGGCCGCCATTTTCCAACATGGCGGTCAACATTGAAATTTCTAATGGAAACCGCTATTTTTTATAACGGATTTGGATTTTACATGCAATTTTAAGACGTTTTTATTCTTGGTGTTTTTTTTTTTATAACTAACCGTTGATCAAAACAACACCAAGAATAAAAGTGTCTTAAAATTGCATGTAAAATTCAACATAAAAAATAGGGGTTTCCATTTGAAAAAATTAAGTTGGCCGCCATATTGGAAAAATGGCGGAGTTTTTGGAAATTTTAATATTGTATTTTTAATGCAAGGGAAAAAGTAGGGAAGGTCCCCCAGCATTTAAAGTTTGTTGTAACTTTTATAGTTTCCGAGATCCCAATGGTGGCCATCTTGAGTTGATCACCCTATATATGTGTTCGCATTCTAATGGCCGCATTTGAGTCTGATTCGATCCACACATTGGTTGGTTGCTCGGACGAGTTCGTTGGCCGAAAAAAAAACGTCAGCCTGAAGGACGTTGTTGACCAATTTTTTGAGATTTTATCTACAAATTTAGGAGATATTCAGCGCACTTTTTTTACGCGACCCTACAGCCCTTCTGGTTCCCTAAAATCGTTCGGATCGAAAAATAAAATAAAAGTAGCTTCTGATTGGAGGCCGGCAGGTTGAGGTGCAAACTCGCAAAGCTAGCGAAACGAAGTATTGCATGATCCGCGGCTGGAGGCTGAGGTGCAAACAAACTAATAGATATAGTACACGTAGGTAGCTATTCAGCGCCTTCGTGAGTAGACCAATTTCGCAAGTAGTTAGTTGAAACCATAAAAATTTAATTTCGGTTCAGCTGCGAGATTATTTTATCCTAAACATGATAATTTTTGTTATACATCGTGGCCTTCTTCGGTTTATTCGTGATAATTACACGCTTTTTAATTGTTGCGCGCTACACCTAATGAAGTCTACAATATTCGGCGAAACGCGTTCTAGTTGATCTTGTTAGGGGACAACGCCAGTAGAGTGTGAAGCCCACAGATGGACAAAATAGACCGCTTCCCTTTATAGAACAATTAATTTACTCTGTCCGAAGAAACGGTATAAAATTTGGCAGTTCCAAAGAAACAGAAAGGGTCTCTATAATCGCAGGAAGTGCAATAAGGGATGAAATAGGGGGTGGGATGTAGGAACTGCACATAATTAGAGACCCTTATTTAATTGTTTGGAAGGGAATTAGGTCAACGCGTAGCAACAGTTGGGATGAGAGTATTATACTCATCACCAACATCCTGTTAAGGAACACTTTTATAAAATTATCTAGTTTAAATATAATAAACTAGCCAATGAGCTAGCCCCCAGCCGAAATAATTTTGATCATCATAATTTATTTTGCTTTACACGACTTTTTTACTGATGTGTGGCAATCGTTCCTACCCGCTCGTTGAAGTCTCTTATGTAAATCTCGGGCATTTTGATGGTTTTTCAAACACTTGGGACTCTGAAAGTATTAGTGAAATATATGCACCGATGATCAGAAAATTCAGCACAATAATACAGTGTGATTCAGGAATAAACGGAGAAAATTTCGGGGCGTGTTCTACTAGTAAAGACCGAGACAAAAGTTTTTATAAACATAGGTTCGTAAATGCTTCGTTTTCCAGTTTACCATCATTTTTTTTACAAAATACCTAATATCTTTGTATGTATAAAAACAAATAATATAGGGTGTATAAAAAAAACCTTTCAGGACTTTGGGATATGATTCCTCGTGCAAAAAGTAAGAAAAAAGTTCATATAAACATAGGTCCGAAAACGCTTCGTTTTCAAAACTTGGTATGAAGTTTAACCTGACAACGATATATCTCAAGAAAAACAAACGATTAAATCCAATCACGCGTTTCAAAATGGCGGCTGTTTGAAAATTTCAAACCTAAATTACTCAAAAACCGTACGTTTTAACAAAAAATGTCCAGACACATGTTTTGTAGCGCTTTTGATTCCCTATCGGATGGTGTATCGGTCACAACAATCTGATGATGGATAATAGCTAAGTTAAATAGTAATGACCACGGTATATAGAATACTAACGGTAGGGTTCACGAGTGGATGCGCAGTAACTCGTGACGTCAACGGGACCCACTTTCTCATAAGCTCCATAAGCTTATCATGTAAAAATTGAAGAGCCTTATGTAAAAATTTAATAACTTTAAAAATATTTAACCGATTTTAATACAATTTTAACCACACAAAGAAAACATGTCTTTAATAATAATATACAAAAATCAGATTGTTACAACAAATTTTAATACCTTTACTGATTAGGCCTATAAAAATTACTTTCCAATATCTTTATTCGGTGAAAAATTGTTTGTTCGTGTCTTCAGTAAAAATTGAATAACTTTAAAAATATTTAACCAATTTTAATAAAATTTGAACCACATATAGAAAACATATCTATAATAACAATTTAATAAAATCAGGTTGTTAGAACGAATTTTAATACCTTTACTGATTAGGCCTATAAAAATTACTAATTAAAATTCGACAAATGGTGAACAATATTTTTTTATTTTGTACAAAAAACAAAATGGCGGATATCTGGAAAACGAAGCGTTTTCGGACCTATGTTTATAGGAACTTTTTTCATTATTTTCACCAGTAGAACACGTCCTGCAATTCTTTCCGTTTATTCCTGATACACCCTGTATAATATACAGGGTGTCCAGTAATTACGGTATCAAACTTCGAGGAATGGTTCTATGGGTCAAAATAAGAAAAAAAGTTCATATAAACATAGGCCCGAAAACTCTTCGTTTCCCAAATATCCGCCATTATTGTTTTTACAAACTAATTTATATCTAGAAAACGGTTTGACTGATTGAGTTCAAACTTAGCATGAAGCATAACCTAACTGTAAAAACAATCGGATGAAGGATAATAGTTAAGTCATGTGTAATAATTGGTTTTTTCAACCTGGCCTACTATACCAGCACAGTAAACACAGCAATATTGTATGTAGGCCTACATTTGCTGTCATTATCTTATGCCAAGTTTGAACTCAATCAGTCAAGATAAGAATTATTTTGTACAAAAAACAAAATGGCGGATATCTGGAAAACAAAGCTTTTTTTCTTATTTTGACCCATTCAACCATTCCCCGAAGTTTGATCCCGTAATTACTGGACATCCTGTATATATATTGTATGTATATTATAGGAAATATAGGGTATTGAACGCCAATTTTGATATATATATTTTTACATCATTTACCCTTGTACAAAAAACAGAAACTTTTTTCAAATATTTTCAAAAATTGCGGCAATTAAATTTTTGAATGTGAAATACCTCGAAAATCGCTAACTTTACAAAACAAACCCTTTTTTAATATGTTTATTTGACTAAAAACTCGTAAGTTTTTATATTACTGACAAATACCAAGATACAAAATATTCAGTTTTTAGCCAATATCTCGGTTATCTTTTCAGTTACAGAAATAGTTTTTTTTTAAATGTATAACATGGCTCGATTAAAAATTTTTCAACAATGACAATCTCCCTTTTTTATGTATGGCAATCGTTTCTATACACGCGTTGAACTCTCTACGTAAATATCGGGCCTTTTGCTACTTAATCGTACTGAAAAAGTGTGATTAAATGTATTCTAAAAACACAAAATGGCGTATTGTTTGAATAAGAGTCGTTTCAGAACCTCAGTGTATATCGAATGTTTTCCTTGTTTTTGTATGCGAACTATGCTCTTGAAATTTGGCTCCATATTCAACAGACGCCCTGTACTGGACAAAACGTCTCCAAAATTTTATTTCTACGAAATTTTACATAAATAAAAATTGTTAACCACAGTCCACCATTTTGAAAACATCGCTCCTCGCCAACCACAGGAATTCGTTCGAAAATAAAAATGTGTTTTTCGTTAAAAAAAAAACAGGTGTTAATTATACCGGGGCAAAGGAAGCGCGCCCGTTACAAAAAATAAAGTCAATTTCGACTACGTGCAGTAGTACAAATTAAATGTACAGAAAAACACGATCGAGTTCGACTTTACGGCTGTTGGAACACTTGCTAGTTTTTTCGAGATGCAATTATTATACCTTATTTGGAGGTTATGTTGGAATAGTAAAGGAAATCCAGTGTTATTGACAGAGCCATCTTATAAGGGTTCGGAATTTTCCTTCGGTTACCCGACAAATCATTAACCTCGCAGTGTGTTTAGAGTTCACATTGAAATGATGTGCCTTCGTAATGACTTAATTACGGCATTAAGATAGATGTGCGAAGCACTCGGTGTTTCTTTATAGAATATGCTAAAGGCTATTTTAATTTTATTCGTTTACACAAGCTCGGGTGTTGGCGTGCGAAGCACGCAGTGTTCTTTATAAAATATGCTGGAGTTTGATTAAATATTTTTCGTCTATATTAGTTCAGATGTGGCGTGCGAAGCCCGCAATGATTCTTTGTGAAATATGCTCAAGAATATTTTAATTATTTTCGTGCGCAATAGCACAGGTGTTGGCATGCGAAGCACGCAGTGCTTTTACAATAAAATAGGCAAAAGGCTATTTCAATATTATTTGTCCATAAAACCCTCTGAGGATGATGACTATGTCATCGAAATGTACATAAGGGTAACGTATTAAACATAACTTACA
>JAGFPH010016999.1:6396-18380 GCA_018207615.1 Philaenus spumarius
AATATTCCAAGTGTGTTTGTTCAGCAGATCCTATTCTCAGTCGGTATGGTCACGTTTAGCGATGACTCTATTAAAACATAGAACATCCCACCGCCTCCTCGACCACCTGCTGCTCCATAAAGTCACGAATGCAGTACTCACCTGCTCCAGTCACTGATTAACACGTACACTATCACGCGTGTAACAGCACAGTTGTGTAATCACTACAACCTTTCCAGCTGACCGGACAGACCATCTATGACCAAATAATAGCTTCCTAAATTACACAGTTCATCACGGCCGTAAGATTTCTGTTGGAAAAGTGTGACGTGACGACCATTTTTTGTCGAGGAATTAGGACGTGTCTAGATATTGTACTAGTCTCATTTCTTGGTTTCTAGCTTTGGCAGACCATTATATCATTTGTTAAACGCCATAACTAAATTGCTATTGGAAAAGTTTGAAAAGTTTTTAATGTAGGCTTTTTAATTATAAAGTACCCTATTAAGTTGTTGAAACCTTGTGAAAAGTGTAAAAGTTTTATATTTTTTTTGAAAATGGTATTTAATTCGGAATATTTGGTAGAATTTTGGTTTCTCAAATTAAAATATTTTACGAATCAACTCCTATAAAAATGAGTGTACGTATATATACATACGTACATGAGTAACAATATAATATAACAGCTCATTTTACCAATTACCTGTAATACATAAAGAAAACCTAGATTAAATTAGCAACGATCTACCACCCCATGCTCACCTCTAACTGTTACAATTTAACTAATTAGTGTTTTAAATTAATTAAATTGATCACCTTTAGTGAAAATTCCTTTTTTGGGTCCTGGCTAGCTCTACCAGTCAAGTCAAGAGGGTAGCTCGTCTTTGCAAGGATATTTATACTTAGTTACTAGCCTTGAGATAAAACCCTTAATTATATTTTGCTAAGGAATACTTGTGGTATATTATAATTTTAGAGACTAAACTCAGCCCAGGAGTCGTGCCTTTCGGAGAACTGTACTCTTCGTTATACCTAGCCAATCCTTCCTTTATATTAACACTTCTTAAAATTAAATTTGGTTTTGGTAATTACTCTGCTGTGATACATTGATCTAACGAGAAGCGTAGAGACTTTCCCGGCGTTTCTATTAAGACTGTCGTAGTGACCCGCGTCTCTCGGTCAGCTCCTGCAAAAGCCTAAGCCTAATATAAGTCTTGTGAAGTTGATTTTTTAAAATATGAGTTAAAGAACTAATGCAGGCTATAATATGTTATAAGATTTGCTTTTACGTTATGAAATGAATATGAATAACACCTTTTACTATCAATATACTCATTATAGAAATTTAAAGAAGAGATACTATTCGATATAAACATAATATTATTATTCCTTTATTCATTTTTGTATTATAATATTACTAACTTCTAAATCATTTGATCTATCAATATGAAATAGAAAGCAATTAAAAGATAATAGTTGTATCTTTATTTAGATTCATAATCTATAATATTATAAAGAGATAAAGTTTGTTTATTTGTTTGTTTGTTTGTATGTAGGGGATAATCTCTGGCACTACTGAACCGATTGAAGAAATAGTTTTACTAATAAAAAGCTACACTATCCCTGAGCTTAATAGGCTAACATAGGCTATAATTCATTTCGATAGAAATCTTTTTTTATTTCAATATTTGTAAATTTAATCGGAAAAAATTCTTAGGTTAGGCCTAGAATGATAAACCAACACATGTATTTACATTTATTACCATAGCAACCAATTGAATGAAATAACAGATAAAACAGCTGTTTGCTCCAGTATTTCCATTAACAGCCGATTTCAAAATTTGAAGCGATTAATTTTGTATTTCTAGCTTTTAGGTTAGGGGTTTAAAGTGTATACCTGAGCCTTGCTGGTTCTTTTAACCATTATAACCATTTTATAACTGCTGTTATAAAATATAAGAAATAATTTGTTTTGAACATTTAACATTATTTACCATCTTAGTTTTGAGGTTATTATTAATACTACACCTTTATTATAAATAAAACATAACATATGATTTTAGAAAGTTCCGTTGGGGGTTGGCGTGCGGAGCACGCAGGGGTCTCCCCTTGTTATGCATATAAATACAAATTTTAACAAGTAGGCCTATAGTTTTATAATCCGTATAATTGCCGAGTTACCGAGTTAAAAATCCCCGTCAGCATAGTTAAGTAGGCCTAAATAAAGTCTGTTGTTTTTAAATAGTGTTTTTTTAAATTATGTATTTCTGATGTGTATCCAATTAATCTGCCTGCGATTTTTTACTGATGCTTATTAGTATTAAAATAAATTAGCGTATTCTATGTACACTCCCCAAGGATAGTCTGAAATTCTCTGTGTTATTAGCAAAAGAAAATAGACATAATAAAATAAAAACATATTATGGGTGAGAGAATCAAGTTGAATTACAATATAATAACAATAAAAACAACAAATAAACAATAATATAAACCATAGTTTTACTATGAAACTCTGATAGTCTGTTATAATTACTGTAACTCGTATCTTTTTTTAAATAGCAAAAAATAATCTTAGTTATGTGTTTTATTCAATAATTTCGGGGATCGAGATCTTTCACTGTTAAGGTCTTCTACTTTGAAATAAAAACTACATTGCCAAATTGATTTGGTTAGGATAAACAAGATAAGTTGATTAGCATTATAAAATTGGAATATATCTAAGTGTTAAGATTTAATGTTTTATCTTGTTTTTTTGTTTATTTACTGTATTTAACAGTTTTGAGAAAACTTAAATTGTGTATTATATTTTTATCTTATGCTCGCTAAACAGTTGAAGATGAACCAAAATAATAAGCGAAAAAATGTAGACAGTAAAATCCTACAAAAAAGACAGCGAAATGTTTTATATACTTGTTACAGTTTTAATACAATAAGGGTTTTATCTTAAACCAGAAACATCAGTAGATTACGCAAGACGATCTAACAATAACTTGTCGTGAAAATATGGTTTTTAATTAAAGTTAGTTTCCATTTTTTATTTGTTCATGTTACGAAAAAGTAATTTAATATAATGCACTTTTTTTACTTAGACAATTTAGGTGGTCTTTGTTTCTACAGATTTAATTCTAACAAATCTGTTTTAGGTCTATATGCATTGTTTTTTGAGTTACCATTGACGTTAAATCTAATATTCTTATTAATAAATAAACATTATGTTAACTTTAATTTAAAGTAAGAATAGAGATATCCGTGGTATTATGTAGATAAAAGAAGGTTTTACCGTGCCATTATGTACAAAATATTTCCTAATTAGGTTTTGGAAAAGTTACTTATAAATTAACACTAGCAAAGTATGGATGATTGCTGTCATATGTATTTTATTTTTTACTAATAAGAAATTTGAAAACAAACTAAAATATTGAAACAATCTCAATTATACACAAAAGAATATTTGAAAATATTTGCTAAATACTTTTTACACACGTTTTTATTTAAAAAAAAAGTTTAATAAAATAGATTCTTTGGTTTTTAGTTCCAAACGTTGTCTATTAAGGAATTACTATTAAAAATGTTTTGTAAAATAAAAATGATATGTCATTACAAAGTTATTTTCCCCATTTTCAACAACAAATGGTTATGTTTTTTGTAATTTTATTATTTAAGATAATATATGTAATATACAAGGAGTAAGATACATTATTGAAATCATTAAGCTTTTAAAGTTCCATGCTTGCTAATTGTATTTCGTTTACTGGAAACTCATATGACAATCGATACAAATTATACAAAATATTAATAAAAAGAGGGGAAATAATACAAATTAGTTATCAAACAAAATTATGTTTATTTTATACAAAGTATATTTACAAATATATATTTTATTTATACAAAGTCATTTACAAATATTATTAAATCGTAGTTATAAATTTGTTAAATAATTTAATAGTTATACCCAGCGTTTCCATTACCGGCGTTGCTTGGGTAGTTGCCATTGTTGGCACCGTTGCCAGTACTAGCGTAGCCATTGTTACCACTGTTGCTAGCGTATCCCACATTTCCTCCGTTACTACTGTATCCACCGTTTCCATATCCACCGTTGCCGCTATATCCTCCGGAAGGTTGTTGGTAGCTCACTGTCGGGCGGTATCCGTCTTGATCCGCTTCGTACTCAACAATTTGTGTTCTGCCATCAGGTAACAATACTTTGTAGGTTCCTCTGGTGTACTCGTCCTGTCTTGACTCCATGTGGCTGAACTGGGCGCCGGATTCAGGAGCGTTTACTTCGTAGGAGAATTCGTAATTGGCTGGTTCCTGTGAAATTGGAGACATATTACTTATTGGGATACTTTTAGTGGGGCAAACACGTAGACAATTGTCAGACACAAGAAGCAACCAAAGAAAAGGAAAAGCAACAAAACTACAAGCTAAATGATTCAAATAAATACTAAGAACCTATGTTTGCAACATACCGGATGCTCTATTAGTGACTTTAAAACTAAGTTATAACTTCTTAATATATAAAAACAGTATTTATTTGAACAGAAACAAATTAGTTAATAACAAAATAAGGTTGAAAATCATCACTTAGCCTATACTTTTACGTATTTATTATTATTCTTTCGACTTTAAAATATTTTTTTTATAAAATACAATTTTTACAAAACCAACAGAACAAAATATGTATAGATAAGAGATACAAACAATGTGGCATTTTAAGTATCCAGAATACACGTGCGATATTTCATATGATTTTAATTATGCTTAATAGTTTACGATTGCACATTAAAACCTCAACAATTAAGTTTTCAGCTTAAAATAAATAATGTTCGTTTAAATTCATTAAATTTAACTAAATTTGTATGAGAATATTTAAAACTTAATTTGGTTTTGTAATAAAAATAAATATATCATTGACTTACGGCGAGTGGATCTTCTGTCGCTGCATAGTTGCTAGCGCCGCCATATTGGGAAGAAGACTGGCCATAGCCTCCGGTGGATTTAGAAGCATACCGTCCAGCGTTTTGACTATACCCACCAGCTGATTGTCCTGCTCCTTGCCTGTAAACACCTGACGATTGGGCACCACCTTGACTGTATCCACCAGCTGACTGGGCACCGCCTTGACTGTATCCACCAGCTGACTGGGCACCGCCTTGACTGTATGCACCAGCTGACTGGGCACCGCCTTGACTGTATCCACCAGCTGACTGGGCACCGCCTTGACTGTATGCACCAGCTGATTGGGCACCACCTTGACTGTATCCACCAGCTGACTGAGCACCGCTTTGACTGTATCCACCAGACGATTGTGCGTTGTACTGGGAAGAACCCTGACTATATCCAGCTGCCGAAGAGCCTCCATACTGCCCTGCAGCCTTTGCAGCGAATGAGTTGGGATTGTTGTAAGGTGACGGTCTATAAAGGCTGGCGAGGCTGTTACCACTTCCGGCGTATTGGTTAGAGGATGATCTGGACCCGTATTGACCGGAAGTAGATCCAACACTAAACCTCCTCGGCAGAGCACTCCCTTGTACGGAACCGCTAGAGCTTGAGCTTCCGTACGACTGACCACCAGATCCAGGAGGTAGATAAGCACCTTGTGGTTTCGCCGCTGCTACGGCTAACCATGTAAGTAATATTACCTGAGGACAGTTATTCCAATATTTGAGCATTCAACGTGTATACAACAACTATTACTGACTTATCTCGAATTCGGAATTGAATCAAATAAACAAAAATATATAATATTAAATATTAAGATATAATATTAAAAAGATATATATAAATGCACAACATTTTTAACTGAACCTAATTTAATTTAATTAGGCGAAACATAAATGTTGGAAATAGTAAAATATTTCAATAAGTTTCTTATACATTTGTAACTAAACATATTTTTTTTTAAATTAGCCTATTACTAAAAATTAACTAAATATTTTTAAATTTCCAATTAATGAATTCAATAAAATTAGTTTTCAAAAATAATACAAACTTTTTATAATAAAACACATAAGTATGTTTACTTTAGAACTCAATACCTAAAATAAATTACTTTAAGTTACAATATTAGTTAATATCCGTATTATCAGTGAATAATATAAATCTCTGTAAAACTCTTTAAGGGCATCCCAATTAATTTACTTACATTTTGTAGTACATAACTTTATGTCGCTTGGTTGGAGCTATGCAAACAAGTTTATAAATGAAATTAAATACAAATTGTATGTAGAGTTATTTAATATAGCCACATACTATATATAGTCTTATTGTATATAGGTAGTTGTTAGATGAGAATCATTTATGAAATAAATAGTTGATTATTTAAATAGAAAAACAATTCGAAACGTCTGTAAGTAGGAACTCGTAATTAATAATAATAATAATAATAATAATTACGTATTCTTTATTTTAATTTGTCATATTGTAGCAAGCAAAAATCTTCTTTATGAGTTTTTCTAACAAGGGGAAACCCCTGTTTGCTCCGCCCTCCAACCCCGTCGGAACCTTCTATAATAATCATGTTAGGTTTTCTTTATAATAAAGGTGTAGGATTAATAATAACCCCAAACCTAAGATGGTAAATAATGTTAAATGTACAAATAAAATTATTTCGTATAATTTTTTATAACAACAGTTATAATTAAAGTTAAAAGAAACAGCAAGGTTCATGTGTAACACTTTAATAAAATCCTAACCTAAAAGTTAGAAATACAAATATTTGCTTCAAAGTTTGAAATCGGCTGTTAATGGAAAATTGGAGCAAATAGCTGTTTTAAGTGTTATTTTATTCAATTGATTGCTATGGTAATGAATATAAATACATTCAAGAGTATGTGTTGGTTCCTCAGTCTAAGCCTAACCTAAGATTTTTCCCCGACTAAATTTATAAATATTGAAGTAAAAAATGTTTTGATCAAAATGAATTAAAGCCTATATTACTCAGGGATAGTGTAGCTTTTTATTAGTAAAACAATTTTTTCAATCGGTTCAGTAGTTTCAGAGATTACCCCCTACATACATACAAAAATTTTGTACCTCTTTATAATATTAGTATGGATGACATTATCAGTTTCGGTGAAAAGTGATACAAATCAAATAGTAGCTGAAATGGTAGTGATACAAATAAACGATTCAGCACTCATAAACTATAACCAGTGAATGCTAAAAACGAAAGTAATGTTTTATTTAGCACTAAAGGAATTAATTAAATTCATGTCTTATTTCAAATAAATGGGACGAATAATAATTTAATTTCTTTAATTCGCTTTAAAAATAAAACAAAAATGTATTTAAAAATAAAAATAAAAATTTAATAAGATAACAAAAAAGAAAGATTAAAATTAATATGGCACACAGAAATATTTTAACAAGATTGTTCATTTTGTTAAAATAAAATATACACTTCATTGAAACATAAACAATAAAACTTTAAACATTAAAATTCTCATATTTTTTAAATGTCTTAATTATAGACAAACATGTAATGTAAATAGATTAATTTATTTAAAACAATTTTATTAAAACCATACATATAAAAAGTTTGCAAAAATATAAATTTTTAATTAGCACGAAAGACGAGCGTACGAGAGCAACGTTGATGAGAGCGAAATGAATACATACTAACTAAAAGTGAAACCACTCGAGATCACTCACCTTCAACATAGCTCCAGATATGAATGACCGGTGAGACTGTGGTTAATATCATCGCCACACTTGATATTTATAGAAGCGGGTGCGATCCATCCCAGCCCCTGGGGCCCGACCTCAATACAAGATTACGCCTCTAATTATACCGGTCGACGCAGTCTGTTATGATTTTAACATTTTTTCGCCAATCAGAACGATGTTTTAACGACCGACCGGTTCTGTATATTAGTCATGTCCGTGTGTTACGTTTCCTCTTCTGGTTTCGACAGCGGGTTGGGAAACGGATGACAAGTGTTGGAAGGACATCGTTAGGTGCGATGAGACTCGTTCGGAGGATATTAATAACGCGAGAAGTGAAAGAACGTTGCAAGATTTAGAGAAATGTTTTTAGACCAGATAAAGTTCAGAGAAGAAGATAAGTGAGACCAATACTGTTTTCAAATTTTAACTACTTCCATGACTACATGAAAAGAGAATGTACGGTATCTGCTTTTTTTTGCGAGCATAGGCCTATACGAAGTTGTTTAATGCTTTATCTAATAATTTTTGGAACGAAGTAGGATTTAACAAATAGAAAATGTAATGCGTAAGGAAAATTATTAATTGGTTGCTATGGCAATAACAAATATCCCATAAAATACGAGTAACGAAAAAGAGTTACCGAATTGGTTGCTGTTGCAATGAATGTAAATACATTCAAGAAACATGTGTTTAGTTCATCAATTTAAATTAAGAGACGATCGGTTCCATCGGGCGTAGTTCGGATATTATCGTCAAGCGCTGAAATTTTAGGTTAGGCCTAGACCGAAGAACCAACATTTGACGTTTATTGAATGTATTTAGAATGAATGGACATTTAACTGTGTTTACCATCTTAGCTTTGATTTTATAATTAATTCTACACCTTTATTATAATAACATTAAACATGTGGAAACATTAAATATTTGTGTAAAAAACAATCTAATAATAAACGGCAATTGAAAGATTAAAATTATGGGTGTATGTTGCCGTTAAGGATGGTAAAAGAATTGATGAAAAGACGTGATGAACTTCGTTCCTGACGGGGGTCCATGACTGCACATATTTACTTTTCTACAATTTTACAAATATGTACTAGGAAAGGAAAACTGAATCAATACAACACAATAAAATATTTGTTTTTGCTTTTAAACCTGTGTTCAATGTAATTAAGCAGTATTCCATTTGTTTAAGTTACCTTAAAATTTAACATTCATTTACATCGGAATTCATATATTAATTTAATCCCTAGGAGCCTTGGAAATCAGATATACTCAATTTAAATTTCTTTACTGTCAAAGATTGTATAGAACCTGACTCCTTATTATATACTTTAATTTGTTGAAAACTGTGGCTTTCATGTGATCTCGTAAGCCTTGCTAAGAGGGGTAACCAAATCCTGTTTATTTCTAGTGTTATAACTGTGTCTTGAGCTGTGATTAACAAACTGTGGCATATTCTGCTTAACATCAAATTTTAGTAAATATATAAAGAGGGCAATCTGTACCTGTAACGTATTTTGGTCTGAAATAGGTACCTACACATGTGATTCTGAACGATAAGCGGGATTATGTAATTTTATTATTGTAAAACGAAGCTTAATTACTCAAAGTTACTTCCACCGATTATTGTAATCATTAGTTAAACATATTTTAGACTAAACCAAACGTTTAAAATCCTTTCATATTTGGTCAAATATGTCCACATAACCTAAAATTGTGTTTTTGTTGAAGCTGGTGACCTTTATTAGCTGTTTTGTATTTTATTTTTAACAACTGGTTGCTAAGATAATACATCTAAGAGCCTAATACTGAAATAGGCCTATGTAAGTAGTAGTTAAATATTTAACACTAGTTTTCAATTATATTACTGGTATTAATTTCGATTTAACATCTTGATTTTGTGAATAATTTCTTACTAAATGTGATTGAATTAAAACAGTTTTAATTAACCTTGTTTATTTTTAAATACTAGCTTTAAACATAATTTATAAACGACTGTTTACTTTGTTAAAAAGGTTTTTTTAGGTAAAGGTACAACCGCATACTAATTGAGACCTTAATTAAAATCGAAGAATGCTATGATTTAAGCGTATCTGTTGAAGAATTTTATTACAAAGTAGAAATTCGGTACTACTACACACTGCTTGAAATATAATTTAACAAAAATGCAGCTTTATGTGATACACGATTTATCGTTTATTAGTTGACCTGCAATATTTCGATATTGCATGATTTAATGTTAAGGTTAGTTATTCCATTTCATCCCTTTGGCTTAATCGACAGTAATCGAATTGAACATATTTGTAATATCAATTAAGAATAATTATTAAATAATGTTATTTTTATAGTTTGTAGGATCTTATTTTTTATTGTATTAAGTTCGTAGTGGCCCATTGAAATATATTTGTTCGTAGTGGCCATATGTTCTCAAAAAATTATAGTACTAATTTGTGTAAATTGTGAAATTTTAGTGAAATTAGTTGATTAGTTTTGGGGAATATAAGAAAAGTAAGTGTTTGCATTACTATGTAATTTTAAGGGTAGTTATTCCATTTCATCTCTTTGACTTATGAAATTGAATTGCAAATGTTTTTTTACTCAATTAATAATACTATTAAATCATTTTAGATTTATAGTTTGTAGGAAGTTAGTGCAATTATTTTTATTGTATACGGGCAGTTACCTAATTTAAATATATTTATCTGTAGTGACCATAATTATCTAAAAAATATGTTTAAATTGTTAAATTTTAGTGAAATTGGTTGAGTAGTTTTTGAGAATGTAGAAAAGTAAGTGTTGGATTATTATTAAATTTTAAGAGTAGTTATTTCATACCTTTGTCCTAAGTAATAAAATTGAAAATAGTTTGTTATTTTATATTACTTAACAATAATATTACATAATTTTAGCTTTAAAGATTGTAGGAAATTAGTTTAATTTATATTTATTGTATAGGGGTAGCAATCCCCTTTTAACCCCTTCTATTTTATTAATTTTAACGTATAAACACCCGTGGTAATGACATGGATAAACTGTGAAATTTTAGTGAAATCGGTCGAATAGTTTTTGAGTCTATAGAGGCCAAAGAAACAATGAAGCAAAGAAAATAAGAAACATTCACTTTTATATAGGTAGAGTATTCTGTAATCATTAGCATTGTTCACCAATTTAAAACATCCATGTTGATGAGACGAAAACAGTGAGATTACAATGAGGGTAGCAAGATTATAAAACCTTTTCCGGTATTCAATCTTAGTTTATACTACAAATTTAATTTAAAATATTCTGATTTGAAAAGTCAGAAGCTAAAGAAGCTTGTACTAGCTTGAAAGGAGATGTTATTAAATATCTGATTACTAATGTCTATATTTTTCTACCCTTGCATCGATCTGACTTGTTGCGAGATTTTCTCCTGTCCCCCAGCTGTAAAACACATCTTTGTTTAAATTTACTTTATATTTCTGGAAACCTCAATTCATCGCCTTTGTTATAAGACTCAAGGGGGTTACAAAATGTCCCCTTCTACTTTTGAAAATTAATCCATAAGCTATGTTCCTGAAATAATATCAAGTTATGTTTATGCTTAATGCCTGTGTTTCAATAATCAGTTAATTGTCACTACGCCAAATCCAGGTTTCTAAGTCAAACAGCCTGTGAGAAAAACGTACAGGCAAGACAATACAGATGTAAAGTCGTTAGCTCAGGCTACTATAAATAGTTTAATTTCGAAGGATCGATCCTGGCTACTGAGTATTGATTTAACTGCATTATACGTTGCTTCCCCGACTTCGATAGTAAGTAGTAAGTAAGTTTTATTCATCGCTTCTTTACAAAATCAACAGTATTACAAATATATAAACTAAACACACTACATATTCTATCAAATAAATGTAAGTATACATACTTTACTTTTCAAAATATAATAGGTTCTAATTAGTTCCAAATGAGAAGCAATAAATCCCCGAGGTATATAACACCTGTAAGGGGCAACAAAACAACAAAAATATAACACAAAATAACTTAGAATAAAAAATGAAGAAAAACAAAAAAATATTTATAATTTAATTACTATTTAAGCGAGAAATCGCAGAGAGAAATGAAGCCGGACCAATCACAATAACAATCACAATTAAGCAGAGTCTAGAATAACTAACTCAAAAATCGGCTTCTACATTTGATTACATTGCATAAGCAATGCAATACATTTTTACAATAAAACTTAACAAAAATACCATTCTAAACAAAAACTACATTTTAACTTACATTACTAACCTGTCATTCATTCATACTCGCTCAATATCACTCATTCATTCCTTTTACACTCTCAATAACCAACA
>JAGFPH010017000.1:0-18380 GCA_018207615.1 Philaenus spumarius
GTATCTAATACAGAAGATATTGATAAACTGAAAAAGGACATGCAAGTAATTGAAATAGAAATGGTGGAACCCACGATGCAGTTAGGCCTATATAGTAAACCGTAAGTATTGTTAGTACATCAGATATGGTATAGCTTAGATATTCATATACAGGGTTGGGCAAAGTCTGGAATATTTAATATTCCAAAAACTATTAAGCAAAACTTTACAGTTATGTATTTGTCAGTGTTACTGCGTTAAATAACTTCAAAGTTTTAATACGTTTTGCTGAATGGTTTTCAATTATTAAATATATTCCAGACTTTTGTCCAGGATTGATATCTTTATATTAAGTGATCTGTGCCTAAACCGTGAACTCCCAATAACGCTTTCTTAACGATAAAGCAGATGACTTATTTCTCTTCTTTCATAATTCTTATAAAATAATTCAATAAATTTTGTAATTTGCAATCCACTTTGTTTAAATTATTTTACAGGGTGACAGGAGGGCTAGTAGAAGAAGCTCTAAGTGTACAGGATTCTCCGAATGTAACTTCTCGTCTGTTAAAACGTGCCAACATGATCATAGAAGCCGTACAAGAACATAAAGTTATATTTGATCTCAGCAAACTTCAAAAGGTACAGTACGTTTTAACAGTGATATTACCAACACTGCTATGCAAAAAGCATGAAAAATCATTAATACATTATGTTTGAACTAACAGATGATATCAGAAGAAGAAACAAAAAACGGTTGTGATGGCAGAATGGATAAAAAGTCTTTGCAAAGGATACTCTATAAATTAGCCACTGATGGCCACGTGAAGAACTTGCAAGTCAAACTAAAAGGATATGGGAAAGAAAAATTACTGACCTTTGTATGCGATCCCACCGTTTCAAATGGTAAGTTCATACTAGATTATAAAAAGTTTATTTTGAATCAGAAACTACTATAGCTAAGGAAAAAGTGTCAATAAATAAAACTCATTTTACAGAATTAAGTCCAATATGTAGATATTATTTTGATTTAAAAATTAAGGCAGTAATTATTTTTTAAATAATATGTATAACTTTTAACCGTGAACTGATAAAAGTCGTAAATTATGACTAGTGATGTGGGCCGGGCATATGCCCAGTGGGCTGGTCGTTTAAAAATGGGCATATGCCCGGGTATTTGCTCAAAGCGATTTTAAGCGCCCAAAAACTGGGCGTTTGTAAAAAATTTAGTTTAAGGCAGTTTTAACTATTATATTTCATGTTTTAATTATTATAGTTCATGTTTTTAATCTTTAACTGCCTTCAGTGCTTAGTTGTGTTCTTAAAATTAACATTTTAAGGGAGGGGGTCATTATCAAGAGATAAGTTGACAAACAACTTAAACCATTCAAATAAACCCCTAAAACTTGTAATATTTTCAATGTGGTGTTTTGAATAAACATTTTATGGCAAAATTGTTAAACAATATCTAATTTACTAAATGCTACTTAAGCAGGTTTCTACTGTGGAAGTCATAAATGTGTGCATAAGGTAAATTTATAATGAATCAATGAATAATTGAATTTATAGTTAAGTAATAAGGTTTTGTTAATAAAAAAGTGCTTTTTAACAGCTTTGTATTTCAATAACATGAAAAGGCACATATAAAATAATTATTTTCATTTTGCTTTTATATGGTCCAACACTGGTTTAAAAAAAATATATAATTCTGTTTGTTGTACAATCATTTATGTTTTTACTTAGGCCTAACAAATTTTACCAAAAAACAACCAAAACAACTAACTTTTTACTTGAGGTAGGTAGGATAGTCAAGAATTAAGGTTGTAGTTACATATGAAAAAGATGGATGATTGTGGAGGCATTGGCCAACCACTTCTGGGAGGAAAGCCATATGTCTCATAGGCAAGGGTCTCATAAACCTATAAAGCTTATTTTCAGTCTAAATTATTTCCCCTTGTTGACAAGTGAGAGTCAACACTTCCTACCAATAAAATAACATATTATAAAAGTAATTATTTATTTCAATATAGGCTTTTATGTAAATATGTATAATAAGAGGTTTACAAAGTTATTTAGAAGAGTGGTTTTCAAATTAATTTCCATTAATTAGGTTTATTAGCCTTTAACTGGATAAACGCCCGGGCGCTTATAGATTTTGGTCGTTTATTTGGGCATATGCCCTGGGCATTTGCCCCGACATTTAAACGCCTGGGCTTTTTACATCACTAATTATGACTCATTTGAACGTTTGTGAAGTGTTAAGCTAGGTCTCCATTTTAACATATTGTCCAACAATGTTGGGGATTTTGTTGGGCGCAATGTTACGAGCCTATACGTACTTTCTTTGCATTGGGCCCAACAATGCTGGGCTCAATGTTGCAAGTCTTGGAACTGTTTCCATTCTGTGCTTACAACAAATTTATAAAATAATAACTAAACCGTGTAACCATGGTAACAACAAAAAAGGGTGATCTACGCATGAGCTGCTTTGCGCCCAGCATTGTGCCGGAGTCCTGGACAGTTTCCATTGTGTTAGGCACAAATCCGCAAGGCACTGCGCCTCAACACTTTTGTCCCCAACATTACTTTGCGCCGAGTCAAATTTATGTATTTCCATTTCAACTTTGCGTCCAACATTATTGGGCACAACTTTTGTTGAAATGGAAACCTAGCTTAAGAGTGGTAATTTACAACACATTAATCAACTGTTGATTTCCCCGGCCTCTGCTAACTATATCTCGATGAAAATTATACTAGGTTAATCGACGTTTTAGATTATATCCTACAAATCTATGGTAAAATAATCGATAGTTGGGTTATAGTCCAAAAAGAAACCCAAGTGTCGTGCGATATCCAGCTGCCCGTTCAGTAATGCTACGGTACGTAATATTAGTTTTTACTAAATAATTTTTTAGTGTTGTATATAACTATTAAAGTTGCAGGAAGTGAAATTGAAAAATAATTACTCATTTATCAAAGAATAACATTTTATGGATACAGATTTTGGCCCTAGTTATAATATTATCATATTCTATTATTAATTCCGAAAAAAAAAAAAAAAACATTACGATTAATCTATATACAGTAGGGTCCTGCTATTCCGAACTAAGTGGGACCAAACACTGTTCGGTTTAACGGCAATTCGGAATAGGCGGATATCATGAATAATATTAACTTATTGACTTGTTAAGTGCCGGGACATCTGCTAGAGTCAGTTCTATACAGCGTTGATCGGCTCGGAGAAAAGCGAGGATGAGGTGAACTGAACTCATATCACATATAGATGTGGCAAATGTTCTCGACTTCGCCTTAGTGTAGGTTTACGTCATCGGTTTTTTCCTTCCGTTGCGTTACGATTCTGTTTTCTTCTAAAAACGGAAGGGAAGGCATAGGTTGTCCGAACTGTCAGTTTAATTATCCTGCAGTCTGTCCGTTAGTACCACAACGTCTTGAAAAAAGATCGAGAAACAAATAAATTTCATTCGAGATAACGAAATCGGAGAAGAAAAACCAAGGAACACAACTGGAAGGTGGCAACAACACTACTAGTACCTAACTGTTGTATCTAATCCTGCCTTCTTTCTGAAGGACCCGGTATCCTTTTCACCTTACGCTTGTTGCAGTACTTCCTTCCCGCAAAACTGATGGAAAACGTGAAGGAAACAAAACCAGCTTTCATTCCAATTTGGTTTCAGGCATTTTCATCTAATTTATATATCTATTTAACTTATTTGTATAACAATAAATATACGTTTTTTCATGGACGTCTTTTTCTCCTGTTTTTATGTTTAAAAAAACTGTATTTTTTAACTCTGTTCGGAATAGGCGGATTTTCAAAATAGCGGGACTCTACTGTAATATATTTTTTATGATTTTCAAACCGACAGATCCACGAATTGCGAAAATCGCCCATCATTCTGGGAATCAGTTCTAGAGTTAAACAGCCTATATAGAATTAAATTTTAGTTTGTCATTTAATAAATGTCATTTGGAATGTTTTTGGTGTTTTATAAATCTCAAACTCTTCTAATACGTCCATAATTCTGCTCTTCTTTGTTTTATGCAGTACTTAATTATAGTAGAAGACCACATGGAAATACTGCATAAAACACAGAAGGGCAGAACTATGGATGTATTAAAGGAGTTTGAGATTTATAAACACACCAAAAACAGCCCAAATGATATATTAAATGACAAACTAAAATTTAATTCAAATGGTATATATGATTTATAAAATCAGGTATCTGAAGCTTCAACAACATGCAGATACATGAACAAATCTAGGAAAATACATTAGATTTCTGCAATTAAGTCATGCAGTAGAACCTGGTTTGACAACATGTGGCTGCTTAAAGACAATTTTTATTATAAAATAAGACATGTACAAAAATAATAACATTTTAACCATTTTTATGTCGAATATGTGTTGTTAGTGTTTTGTGTTTTGTGTTAAATGTAAGCCTGAAGATGGCATCAGTGAAACATGTCGCATTATGAAACAAAGATACTTGAGACATGCAAGGTATTTATAACCATTTATTAGGGAATTTCCATAGGAAAGATGAGCTATTGCAGTGCCCTTATGTTGAGACCTATTACAGGTAAAATACTACTAACCTTATTATTCCGTGTTCAATCATTAATTTGTTTAGGAACAGTTCAATAACAATACATCGTGGTTCAGTGGTAATACTTATTTTAACATTGATTTATTTGTATGCCTTTGCAATTATAGATAATATACAATTTCTAACATTAGCCTACACTTATGCTACATACATTTCCTTTACTAGATATTACTTTCGTATGACAGACTGAAACAAGAACTCGGTAAACAAAGGTACTGAATTTACTTCCGTTAAACTTTTGACTCCAAACTCAATGTGATATCGATAGACTAAGTATTCTGTTTATTCACTCAAATTTCGTTCTACTGTAGAACCGGTTTCGTCCTTTAATCGTGTAGAACTCTCGTAGTGTTGACTTGTCTCTTGCTGCCCAGCTTCCGACAGTTAGCTTCACAATACTTGGCCAAATCCCGGACCAACGTCCTTAGCTCACTGGCCTAGCTCCCGGCCCCACACTTTAACAGACTGGCCTCGAATCTAGATTAGGGTTATGCTTATATAACCCATCTAACATCCATGTTGACAAACTACACTGTTCCTATGTGCAACACAAAAACTTCCGCCAAGCTCATCCTTCCTTATTATGCTTCCTTGTTTACCTCCATATGTCTTTCGCAAAGTAATATCTTTACACTAAACATACTAACTCTAATAATTCATATATATCTTTTATTACACACCCCATTAATTCGTAACAGACCTAAGGTCGGGAGTAGTCAATGATTACCGATCATGGTCCCCAAAACATATTTTGGGATATCATTAAAAATTGTATATATACAGTATATGTGTGTTCACACTATAGCAGCCGCATTATAGGTCCGATTTTGTCAAAATTTGGTATACACGTTGTTTGTCTAAGTCGCTCGTACGACATCGATACCCAAAATATTCAACAACCGTAAGCACATTTTTTGACCGGAAGTAACAATTTTTTTAGATTGTTCGTACTAGAATGACATTTTTTTGGGGGTTCATCTAAAAAAAATAAATGTAGGATATTATTCTACACATTTTGTTTTTTTACACGACCTTATAGCTCGCTTGGTTTCCCCAAAATCGATCAAAATGTAAAATACCATGAAAGTACTCGGTTCAAACTCACGAGGGGGATTTTAACGTGGGGCATCCTCTGATCCGAGGCCGACTGCTGAGTTTGTATGCTGCGAGCGAAGTGAAAGCAGTCCATAACCCAAGAGGTAAACTTGCAAAGCGAGTTTTTCCGCTGCGAGTGGAATGAAGGAGCAAACAAATTCTACTAATATATTTCGTACACAAGGCAGCTATTCAGCACCTTCAAGAGCAGATAAATTTCCCAAATAGTTGGTTGAAACCCTAAAACATATAAACTTAATTTTGGAAATTTGCTCAACTCACATCATCGGTTCAGCTGCGTGGTAGAATTATTTATAAATAAAGCAATCCGATAGGCTACAATGAATTCTATCAAAATGAAAACCTTTATCTTGTATATTCGTAGATCAATGATGGTAATAATCAAATTTTTTATTTTACTTTTCCGAAAATTTTGCATATAACTTTTAGTTTGTAATTGTAATTGATATTTCCTCAGAACACTCGGTTATTCAGTCAGCTGTCGAACAGGCAAAGATGAAATTTGTCATTCTCAACAGAGAAGTGGTGAAGAAAAATGGAAGAAATGCAAAACCATCTAAAGACATTACTTCTACATTGTACGTTTCCGGTGGCAAGAATCAGAGAGTGCCTAGTAACTTGAAATATAATGCAGTAAGTATATTCAATGTAGATTATACAGGGTGGGTGAAAAGTCTGAGAACGGCTTAATATTTCGTATAGAAGAAAAATTTGAAGGTAAATGTGATTGAGGAACCTACTCTATGTAAAAATACTATTTTATTAAAATGTCAAAAATTAGGTCCGCCATTTTGAATGTTAAATTTTTTTTAATAGAAAAATGGTCATGTTATACATCATTTCAATGCAGAATTTTTAAGACAAAATCCATTGTGAAACCGACACATCCATATCTCAAACCGTTATAGAGTATAGAGTAATAAGTAACCTGTTGTAAGTCCATCAAGTCATGTTGTTCATGTTCGAAAACACTACCACGGTCTCAGATGACAACATGCACCCATCATCAGGTGTTAAAAAATTACCTGCGAGAGGTCATCAGAATTTTAAACAATTGTTACAACATTTAAGAAACACAACACAAAAACGTGTACACATTGAATATACAGAGTGTCACAAAAAACCTTAGCAGGCTATACAGGATCGGATTGTATACATTGAAATAAATAAAAAAATACCGATTTTTTAACGAAAAAACAGAAGAAATTAAAAAGATTAACTGGGTGTGCTTAAGACCACACGTTGGAAGTGATAACTTCTATGACTACGGGGATTTTTAACTCGGTAAATGTGTACAATTATAAGGATTATAAAACTGTAGGCCTATTTGTTCAAATTGTTTATTTATATCCGTTATTATATATTTAAAGAAAGGTAAAAATATTATCTTTTAGTTACCTTTTATTTCATATTGATAGATCAAATGATTTAGAAGTTGTTAATATTACAGTAAAGAAATTAATAATCAAATATGTTATACAAAGATGTACGAATGTTTGCGAAGTTAAACAGTAGGTATCCTTCTTTAAATTTGTATAAACGAATATATTGATGATCAAAGGTTAGTTTTATATACAGTTTATAACCCCAAAGCAAATCTTATAACGTGTAGAAGCCCATATAACTTATAGTTATAGAAGCCTACATTAGTTGTATAACTAATATATAAGAAAATTAACATCACAAGAAATTTTAATGGTTGAAGTTGTAAACATAACCCCAAAATATAATCTACGCTGGGTTTTGTTTAAGAATTACAGATGATGGGCGAAATCAGCTGTTATATTATATTAACTAATTCTTATGTGTTAATTTGATTGCTATGCTAATAAATGTAAATAATGTATTAATAATATTCCCTCTCCACGATCTGACTTGTGTCTAAACAAAAGCGTGACGCGAGATCTCGCGAGAAATCTGGCGCGATGCGAGATCTCGCGGGAAATCTGGCGTGATGCAAGATCTCGCGAGAAATCTGGCGTGACGCGAGATTTCGAAAACATAGCCAAGTCGAAAGTGCCCAACGGGCCAATAGTAGTTATCACTTCAAAAATGTTTATTAACTGTTTTTTCGAATTCGGCTTTGTTTAGTCGCAATCTGCCATTTTGTTTTTTTTTTACAAAACCTCACTGTAACTCCAGAAATAGGTAAGATATTGAGTTCAAATTTGGTATAAGCTTTTTACGTTTTAATAGCGTATCGAACAACAAGCATTTATTTTAATAGTTTTCAAAATTGTGGTTGACTAATATTCATATGGTTGTAAAATGAAGTACAGTAGAGCCGCGGTTATCCAAGCCCCATCTAATCGATGGGGTTAACCGAGGTAGTAAAAATAAATAAAAAAAGTTTGGTTTGCTTTAAAGTAACCGTGCAATGTGAAATCCGCATATAGCACCAAATCTACTGTACTTACATTAGTCACTTTATGTTTCGTCAAAAATGGTTCCGGTAAATAAAAAACACAGTTTTTAATCATTATTAAATACAGTTCTGTACAATACAGTAATTCCAATGCTTAGCTAATCATCAATAGGATTAGAATTTTTACATTTTAAGGTATTTTGACTGGTAAAAGTACTGCTTATTCAAGAGAACAATAGATTTTCTAAATAAATAATTAATAAATGATTAATATATAGAGCCCGGATGTTTAGGCATTAATAACACTTAAAATAGGCAGGCAAAAAAGGCAGAAGGAAACACAAAAAAGGCACTGTAAATTAAAAAAAAGGCACAATATATTTTAACAAAAAATCAACCGATGCGACTACAAGGTTCCTTCCGATAGGATAGAAGGAACTTTTTTTCCTAAAAATTGGAAACAGTTCAGTCTCTCTCTCTCCCTCCCTTTTCCGCGGTTACTATAGTTGTGGACAGCGTAACTCTGAACCAGGAAAAGGCTAGCGTCTAACGGATGTACAGCGGATGTGAAGCGACCCTGGTTCAGAGTTATGCTGTCCACAACTATAAACACTCCTAATTCGTAAGAAATATACATAAGTCAGAGAATTTGGTTTTATAGAATAAGTTTCCGAGTTATTCCTGCTCACTCTGGACACGTTTTACTATACAAACATTATTCAATTTACTTGCAAAAGGCAAAACTAGGCTTTTATAATTCAAATAGGCTGAAAGAGCTTAAAAAGGCAAATAGGCCAAATTAAGGCATTTTGCCAAACATCCGGGCTCTATTAGTATATTTATAAGTAGTGAACTAAATAAACAATCAAACAAATGACTTGAATAAAATCGGGTAGTCGGATACACTTTTTTAGCGTAGTAAGAGTAGACAAACGTCTGTGATTATTCTTTACACGATGGTGATGTCATCATTCCTTATCTTGCACCTGCTTCCTGCTTCTATCCGACCTGTGTCTAACTTCTACCCTACCCGGCTTACCCTCCTCTCATACTTCTCCTTTAGTTTTTGTGAACACAGTACTGTAGTTTGATTCAGTATCAAGTAAACCCTCACACTTAAAACTTTGCGTGTGTCATACTGCATATCGTTTGTTTAATTTTCAAGCGATTGAGTTCCGTTAAACAGAAAGCACTTGTAGACTATTTCAAAAAATATTTTGTTTACTGGAACATGTACTGTGGCCTATTTATCGTTTTATATTTGTATTTTATTTTCATTGTTACGCTTTGCTAATCATCAAAACAATGTTGCTAATGCTTTTTCACTAAATGTCACGTTGTTCAATAAAACTCATAATCGCTGTGTTATGGTAATGTGCAGTGTAAACCAGTTGAAACGAGTATTGTAAAAATGGATACAGTGCACAATCGAGTGAGTTCCGTTAAACAGAAAGCACTTATGGAATTCTGTAAGTAATAATTTTTTATCTGGAACATGTTGTAGCCTATGTATGTCTTTGTATTTTATTTCGACTTTAGTTTTTCATTTGATCATTAGATGCCTTTTTTTTACATCTTTGACCACGATTTCATTGATTTCACCAGTTCACCGTTACTTTTCCCTCTCGATTTTTGACAGAGTCCGTGTTATCCTAGTTTTTGCTTATCCACATTACCTCGGGTTCTACTGTAGCTGCACGGCTGTGCCACAGACTATGCTGATTGCATTACCCTGGTAAACTTTAATAGTATACTCCTTGTTTAAACAAAATGTCTTTACAGAGGATTGGAAGGACTTACGGATTCTGCCCCAAGTTCCTGAGGATGCAGGTCCTGCACAAAGTCATGTTTTATCTTATTTACGGATACGAAGGAAATGAAGAACTGAATCAAGCGGAAGCCATTGGTGAAATTAAACAACGTTACAATATCACTGAGGATGTTGAAAATGAAATGTCGCATATCTATGTACCCGTTATAGACTGGAAGATGTTTGTACCGCCTTTACCTAAGCATAGTGGTAAGTGAATTTTTCCTTCTAGTAATAGTAGTGATTCCGTCATAAATAATAATAGAAAATGTATGTAATACATGTGAGTTTCAGGGTTTTTAAACATTAAAATAGTAGTATAACGTAAAAAGGGTCATAAGGTAAATTTTGGACATTAGCCTAATTTAAAAGATTTAGTTATTTCATAATATTAATGAACATAGAAATTCAAAGGGAAATGCAGACATTAATTAGTAATTCAGATTAAATCAAAAACAATATTAACTTCATGTTTAAATTCATTTTTGTTTAAATATTTCAATTATGTTTCACGATGTGTCAAACTATGAAAAACAGTTAAAAGGTATTGGAGAGTTTGAAGTTATGGTCCACTAAGTTTTTAGACAGTGATGAATAGATATCGAAAGACGATTCCAGACATTGTAAGAAATAAACTTGATAGATTAAGTTGGAAGCCTGTGTAATCCATCTATGATAGAGACAGAAATTTTGTCCTGAAATGTTGGTACTTAGCGTTACTAGTCGTAGGGGAACATATTTACCGTCCCCTGGAAAACAGCTTCTCATTGGTTTTCTGGTTTTGATGACGTCAGATGGTGTGATCGAAAGGAAAACGAAGAAGAAAGAACTTTGAGCGTCCCACTTGCATCAGTATTCGAGTACAGTACAGACGTGTTCTGCGGCTAGTCCAACAAAATGTTTTAACAAGTGCTTTTTTGCGGTAGTTAAAGTTGAACTACCGTTTAAAAATGTTTAAGGAGGAGTAAAGACAGTGCTGTGTATTGTTCAATAGCGAGAATGTAAGAATTGCTTGTGAATTGTATCAAAATTATCAACTTTGAAAGTTAGCGTGCACGCGCGGCATGGCTTCCAACTCTTTTCATAAAGATTTTATAACAAGTGCAACGAAAGTCTAAGTGAATCAGAATCTACGTGGCCAAAGTGCGACGAACTAAAGAAAAATGGGGTTTTTCTATTTTAATTGAATTCATATGTGTTATAAGTTTTTTCTCTTTGTAAATTCATATCTATCTTTTTAAAGTGCACTATAAAACAACACGATCGTAAGTAGTAAACTAATTTAGCTAAGTCTGCATTTGAATAATTTATCAATATAAGTTTTTGTATATCTAAGGTAAAATTATTAATAATGAATTTGTGTGTTTGAGTGTGTGATTGGAATAATTAAAACGATGAGTTGCCAACTTGAAATAATAATTAATGTATGTGCTTTTACAATTTAGAATGTTTCAGTAAAATAATAATGTCAACCACTATGAGTTTTTAATTTGAGTATTATCCTTTCCAGAAGTACTTTGTGGTAACGAACCTTGTTTAAATCATAAATTCAGTTTTTTAGTTTTCTTTGTAAGTGTAATTCAAAATGGCGACAATCTTTGGTGAACGGGACAGTTTAGAGGCAAAGTTGTCATGTGACAAACATGGCGGCCATGGTTCTGGACGAGTCCAATTTTAACCGGAGAACTGTTGTCATAGATGAAGGTGGTTATATGTGTAACAGATATTTAGTGATCAGCTGTTGAGTAACAGATGTGATCAAAACATAACCTAACTTCAATTTTGGGGTTATGTTTGTTTGTTTTCATTGGGGTTAAGGTGTTGTAGTATTTTAAAATGATAATTTAATTAATTAAATAAGTAAATGGATTGAAGGTAGGAAATAATAAATAATTGTTACACAGTAAAGGTATATATTTTTATTTTAAAAATAACTTAGAAATATTTTTGTCAAAATTAAATTTTTATTTTTCATTTTTTTTTGTTTTCTATTAATAAATTGTTTGTAAACGGCTTGCACAGCAGAGCACGTTACATGTATTGTAATTAAGATGTTAAGTACTTTTAGTGGTAAACTTGCTTTGACAATGTTCTGTGACAGCCTATCGTACATAATATAATGTTGGAACAGTGTAACGGAAGGTTACAAGAGTAAAAAATAATTTTAAGTATAATGTGTTAAAAAAAAAAATGGGGTTCGGTAAAAATTTCAAAAATAAAAAAAAATATTCAAATCAAAAATAAAATGCTATATGTGGATTATTCAACAATCATTAATACCTCTCCTTCACCTCTTTCATTTATTCACCTTATCACCAGAAGTCGTCGCTCATAAAATACCTTAAATCATTTAAAACACCTCTTAGGCCTATTGCCTTACTTCAATAATAAAAATCACCATTTACCTAAACTCAACACATCATATCTCACCTAACTTCAACGTAGAATTATACCTTATGCTCCACCTTACTTTAATTCACCTTACTTTCAAAACCTTAAAATCACCTTCACTTAACTCCCATAATAATAATAAAAAAAATAATAATCATAGTATTTGTAATAATCCACATATAACCTCATTTATGCTCTATTAGCATATATCTATCCAGAATTATCAATTACTGTAAAAATATTTATTAATTAATTTAATTTCCTCAGGGGTGGAAACCTGGCTGTTAAAGTACAAGCTAGTTGGATGTTCGTGGCTGAATAAAGAAATTCAAGACATTGTGGCAACAACTATTTGTTTACTCAAACATAATTAGAAAATGAATATTTACAACAACAAAAAATATCAACGTCATAAAACAATTATACAAACAAATCAATTAACTATTTACAATTATACAAAGTTTTGTCAGCCCTATCTTAAGATATGACGCAATAGAAATCAAAAGAAGTTACTTTTTAGAACAATTAAAATTTTCGTATCTGCAGACTAAAAAATATGTCCTATGGCCATTATTACTTACCGGTACTGCGTTACTCGTTGCACTGTTTTTTACCTAGGATTTTTCGTTGTTAACACAATTTACACAAAGTATCTCGAAGCATATCGCGCGTTTTTTGTCAAAGCACATGGTCAACTTATAAATCCAAATATCTCTTAATTCACACCATCGATTTTGATTTTCAAGCTTACACCAACTCCAAAGTATCTTTTCTTCACTTTACAACAACATTCGTCGCCATCTCAAGGAAAAAACTACATTTTCAACGAATTTCTCATCACCGGCCTTTTACAATATACACTGACTGTTACGCCATCTTTTAGTTCTCTCTCTTCTCTTCTCTTCTCTTGCGTTGTTAAACATACTTCTCCTAGAACTCTCCGTGCAAACTCGCACGTACGCCACACTGTGCTAGGCCTTCCGTATCTCGATGTATACACTGATGTTGTGTCTTGTTATACATGTATTTATTATTTCTTTATATGTGCTTGTTTTTTAACCTTAACTGTTCTTTAATTGTTCATTGTGCAATCACTTATTTGTCCTTCTCAACCGCTCGCTTTACAATACGCATTTATTTTCGACTGTCAACAACTTTTTATATAATTCATACACGTTATATATGTTCATACATTAATATATCTTTTGAGTCTGCTTTTATATTACCTACTTTTATAGTCTGCTTTTTTATTTTTTATTTATTAAAAATGATTCTACTGTAATTATTTTGCGTCATAAAGGAATTTATGTATATATTAAAATTATAAATGTTTATTATTATATATGTATTGCGTCATTTTATTTATTTAGACCAAACCTCTGTGCTTTTAGACACTATGGGAAACTGCTGATTTATTTTTTATCGTATAGCTTTTCTGTTACATGGCTGTTAGTGTTACAGATACCCGCTGTTCATGAAAGAAATTCAAGGAATTTGCTTTCATGAACACCAAAAACACCACAGTCCATGTAACAGAGAAAAGAAAATTTTTTTTTTCAATTTCAAAGAAATTTGGTCTTTACATTACTTAAAAAATTTCAAAAATTACAAGTTATATTTAAAATTCAAATTATTGCTCTTATTTTAAAATGTTTCATTTGTCAATGTTTATCTTTACTTAATTATTAGTTGCCACAAAAAATTCAAAAATCCAAAAAATTAAAAAATTCAAAAAACTCATGACTGTCAACTCAAAACAACCAAACATTGAAATCAAATATCACAATTAAACAACATTTAAAAATTAGTTACACATCAAAATTAAGTTTCACAATCAAGTATTACAATCAACATCACTGAAAAGATCAAAATTACACATCATTATTCATTATCAAGATTATCAATCAAATTATACATCATTGTAATCATTCAAGTATTAGAGTTTTCATTGTTCATCTCTCAACATATTATCAGGCTCAATATTTCCTGCAAATTAACATTATACATCGATTACAAATCAAAGTTCACTCATTAATCAAATTTTACACATTATTAATTACTATGGCAACAAATAAAATTCACTTATCTTTAACTTGTGGCAACTCTACACTCAATCATTCTCAGTTAACACATTTTAATTAATCATTCACATCACAAATCAAATTCTTCACAATATTTAAAATTTACATTTACATTTACGTACATTCATACCAGTTTAACATATCACCTACATATCAAATTGTGAATAAAACCTTCAAAATGGCAATGACCCCCTCTCAGACAACGTGCATGGATAATTCCATGAGAGTGCAACTACCAGACAAAAATGGAAAGAAGAAAAAATAAAATATTCATCTGTGTATATATATAAATACTATAAATAAAGTTTGTGATGGTGTGCGTCAGCAAACACCATCCTTACAACTATGGAGAAACATCAATTATAAATATAAAATTGAAATTTGAAAAATATTTACTTTGTTTCATTACATTTCCTTCATACATACCTCCCATCATTCATTCCTTAATTGACCCCCATCAAACTCCCAAACATGTTGTTGAAGGTCACAGCATTGCTATACATTGTCTGTATTCAATGTATAACCCCCCACAACATTTCATTAAAATGAATTTAAAATTAGTGAAAACAAATCTAAGTTCTTTAGTTTGCCACTCCCCGTTGAAATTTTCATGCTCGCCTCATTCGCACTGCAAGTTATTATACATTTCAATTTTATATTTTTTATAAGTTATTTAAAAGAATGAACAAAAAACTATATACAGAAGGATCGAACACCAATCAGGTAGGTAACTTTTTTCTTTTTCTCATAGGCCTCTTGATTACAAGTAGGCCTAGCCTGTGTTTTATTAATTTTGCTATCTTTTCTTTTCTGACACTGTTTAATTTGTAAATTTTGCTTCTACGTTCCATTTTTTGTTTTTTGTTTGTTTTTAAACTTTTCTTTATAATTTCAAAATATTTATTTACAAAACCATAACCTTGTTTAAAATTTACTTTCCCAGATTCATAACTGCAAGTATTGATAAGCCCATTTTCATTTAAGTTTACTTGATTCACATCCAAACTCACATCCTCATTTAAATCTCTAATCATTTCAAAACCATTACAATTATCATCTTTATTTACTTTTCCAATTTGAAATTCTACAACATTAGGCCTACTCTCTACAATATCATTTCTTGAAACATAATCGTCGCATAATTCTTCCACAACTAGGCCTACATCATTTACATTAGTTACTTCATTTATACACTCTGTTAAATTAGGCTTAACAAACTTATCAACTTTACTATCATTTACTTTGGTCACACTATTTTCCACTTTTATAACGTCTATTTTACTGGTCACATTCTCATTTATTTCTAAAAATTTGTTCTCAAAAGATTTGGAAATGTCATTCACTTTATTGTTTATTGACTCTATTTTTACATCTAGGCTTTTAGAAATTTCATTGAATCTTAAGTCATTTTCTACTTTTAAGTCTTTCATCTCTATTTGGAGATTGTCTAATTTAGAGTTTAAATTGTCATTATTTGTTTTCATTTCTGTTTTTAATTCCATTTTTAAATTATCATTGTTTACTTTATTATCTGCAAAGTTTTTGTTCATTTGTTCGTTCATCTGTCGTAACACTAACGTCCATGTCACAGAGAAAATAATAAAATAAGAAATAAATCAGCTGTTTCCTATAATGACTAAAGATACAGAGGTTTGGTCTAAATGAATAATGACGCAATACATAAATAATATTAACCATTTATAATTTTTATATATACATTTCTTAATGACGCAAAATAATTACAGTAGAATCATTTTTTCTTTAATAAACAAATAATAAAACATAAAAGCAGACTGTAAAAGTAGGTAATATAAAAGCAGACTTAAAAAACATATCAATATATGAGCGTGTGTAAAAGGTGAAAATTGTACAGAAACTTTGTTTCAATGAGTGGTGCGTTGTAAATGAACGATACAGAGCGGTATTTGGAATTATGGACAGTTCGATAAATAAATACAAGTAAGAATAAGACACAACATCGGTCTATACGTTGAGATATGGAAGGCCTAGCACAGAGTTGCGGACGTGACTTTTGGCACGTACAGTTCTGAGAGAAGTACGGTTAACAACGCAAGAGAAGAGAGGAGAAAAAAGGAGAGAAAGAGAAGTCAAGATGGCGTAGACAGCTTTGTACAAGCTATTTGCGGGTGGTGAAGAATTTGCTAAAAAATGTAACAATTCTAAAAAGATCACGACGAATGTTATGTGAATGTTAAGTAGAGACGTCTAGGAGTTTGCAAAAGTGAAAGAAGTGAAATCTTCCATATATTTCTTTTAAAAAATGGACTTTTAAAAAAGTTGCCATGTGCTCTGAGTAACGCGTTAGTAAGAAAGTAAGTGAAGTGACTTTGACGATTAGAATCAGTGAAAATCCTAGGTAAAAAGACAGTGCAACGAGTGAAATTGTAAGTAATAATGGCCATAGGACATATTTTAGTCTGCAGGTATTAAAATTTTTCATTTTATTAAAAAACTAACTTCATTTAACTTCTATTGCGTCATTGCTTAAGGTATGGTTCAGGAAACTTTGTACAACTGTAAATAATTTCTTGACTTGTTTGTATATATGTATCACTATGTTTATGTTTCTTAATTGCTGTAAATATCCATTTTTGATCATGTTTGAGTAAATAATTGTTGTCTTGCTGCAATGCCTTGAATTGCTTTATATAGCCACGAATGTCCGTTTAGCCATTACTTTGATAGCCAGGTATTCACCCCTAAGAGAATAGAATTAATTAACGAATATTTTTCAGTGATTAGTAATTACAAGTATATATATGCAATAGAGCATAAGTGAGGTTATATGTGGATTATCGCAAATATTATGATTGTTATTTTTTTTTATTAAGATTATGGGAGTCAAGTGAAGGTGATTTTTAAGGTTTTAAGAGTAAGGTGAGTTGAAGTAAGGTGAAAAATATAATATTGTTCTACGTTGAAGTTGGGAGAAAGATGTTATGGAGAGTTAAGGTGGGCGATGATTTATTATAGAAGTAAGGCAATAGGCCTAGGAGGTACATAAGTGATTTTAAGTATCACATGAGCGACGACTTTTGTTTTTTAAGGTGAATAGGTAAAGGAGGTGATGAAGAGATATTAATAATTATTAGATAATCCACATATAGCATGTTTATTTTGATTTAAAACATATTTTTTTTAATTTTTGAACTTTTCACCGAACCCCATTTTTTTTTAACTCATTACAACTTATTTTTTTATTTTATTTTTTGTAACCTTCCGTTACAAAATGGCGTCCAACTCGGGGGCTATTAAACGAATGTCCGTTTAGCCATTACTTTGATAGCCAGGTATTCACCCCTAAGAGAATAAAATTAATTAACAAATATTTTTCAGTGATTAGTAATTACAAGTATATATATGCAATAGAGCATAAGTGAGGTTATATGTGGATTATCGCAAATATTATGATTGTTATTTTTTTTTATTAAGATTATGGGAGTCAAGTGAAGGTGATTTTTAAGGTTTTAAGAGTAAGGTGAGTTGAAGTAAGGTGAAAAAAATAATATTGTTCTACGTTGAAGTTGGGAGAAAGATGTTATGGAGAGTTAAGGTGGACGATGATTTATTATAGAAGTAAGGCAATAGGCCTAGGAGGTACATAAGTGATTTTAAGTATCACATGAGCGACGACTTTGTTTTTTAAGGTGAATAGGTAAAGGAGGTGATGAAGAGATATTAATAATTATTAGATAATCCACATATAGCATTTTTATTTTGATTTAAAACATATTTTTTTTAATTTTTGAACTTTTCACCGAACCCCATTTTTTTTTTAACTCATTATAACTTATCATTTTATTTTATTTTTTGTAACCTTCCGTTACACTGTTTCATGAAACACATAAGTGCTTCTATTTCACTAGACCTACCATTTATGTTTCCTTCCAACCTAACCTCACTTACATTTTCTTTTATCATTTCACTCCCCTCTAAATTCCCATCTCATCCCGCACACTGATGGATTGATCCAGGTCTAACCCTGAATCGTT
>JAGFPH010017001.1:0-18378 GCA_018207615.1 Philaenus spumarius
AAGCAAAACGACAGTAACAAAAATTATTGCTATTATCAAGAATATCATTCAACGTAAAATTGCAAGTGAAGTAATTAAAGCCAAACAATTTTCAATTTTAAAGGACACAACAATGGATATTTCCTGTTTTGATCAGTGTGCGATCGTTATTAGATATATATTTGAATATGAAATCAAAGAAAGAGTATTGTCACTAAAAGCTGTAAATTCCACATCAGGAGAAAGTTTATTTAATATGCTGATAGAGTGTTTGAATAATGCAAGCCTTTCAGTAGAAAACTGTATTGCAAATGCCTTTGATGGAGCAAGCAACATGTGTGGGCAATATAAGGGTGTATCAGCAAGGCTGAAAGAAGTTGTTCCCAATCACATTCATACCTGGTGCTATTCACATACTTTAAATTTGGTCATTACTGACACAGCTCAGTGTTTATCACAAACTATTTCATTTTTTGGCTTACTTAACGAAGTCCAAGTCTTTTTTAAAGAATCATTCAAAAGGCTTAATGTACATCAAAAACAAAATCCAAAACTAAAACTGGCTGCTATTGGCGCCACAAGATGGAGGTCAAAAAGTGATGCGACATGTAAGATATTTGGACGTTTCAAGTTGTGGTTTGATGATGAAGAAGAGTTTGAGAATGAAAACAGAGATTTCACCGATAAACCTACTCCCTATGTCTTTGTTGAATTAGTTATGTCCCTATTTGTAATCGGTACTTCAAGTGAGTTTAATCCTAATGTGCGAAACACTGCTAATTGCATTCTCAATAAACTGGTGTCATTTGAAACAACAGTAATGGCAATGATGTTTTTGATGGTTTTTAAAATAACCACTCCCCTGTCAGACTACTTACAGACAAAAAATCTGGACTATGCCCAAGCTTGGGCTTAAGTTTCAGTGGCTCAGCATCAGCTTAGTAAACTAAGGGACAGTTTCCCGAAAGTGATAGCTGCCACTAATAAGTTTGTTACTTCAATGAATGAAAAATTTGATGACAAACTCAAAGAATGCCCAAATCTTGATGCTGGAGACATCTATATGGAGACAGAATTTGCGAAGAAAAGATCAAGAAAGAAAAAGAAAATGGTTGGGGAGTTAGCAGAGGATGAGCATGAGCATGTAGCATCAACAGAAGAAGACAGATTTAAAATAGAAGTGTACTATGTTGTTGTAGACCAGTTGATCCAAAGTATGGACTCGAGATTTTCAGACCAGAAGGATTTATACCTTGATCTTTCTTGTTTTAACCCTATAAGATTCAAGGAAATCAAAGAAGTTCTTCCTGAAAATTCACTAACGAAAATATGCAGCCTTATTCCGAATGTAGACAAGACCAAATTAATAGAAGAGCTGCAGTCTTTTGCTACAGTTTGGCCGCAGCTTTCGTCTACGTTGGCAGAAAAATATGCTAATAAATGCCAAGAAAAAGACAGTGAGAGTGACGAGAGTGAAAAATCAGAACCAGAAGATGAAAAGGAAAATGTGTTAAAATCATTTAAATGTAAGGACAAAGAACAACAGTGCAAGAATTATGTAAAATGTGTTTACAAAATCATTTGTGAGTACAATTTATATTCTGTTATGTATACTGAGCTGAACAAAGCATATAATTTTTTGCTGACCATTCCTCTGACCCAAGTCAGTTGTGAACGCACATTTTCCCACTTAAAACTTATTAAAACAAGACTGCGTTCTAATTTGTCCAACGAGAATTTGGAAGCTTTTCTCATCATGCAAATGGAGAGAGAAACGTTGGTAAAGATAGACAATGATGAAATAATAGAGTGGCTTTGTAATGAAAGTCAAGAATTAAAACGACTTTTGAGTTTCTAGAGTTAGTGAAAGTAATTTAATGTCTTTTGACTGTTTTATTTCTGTAAGTGTAGAGTTACTAATACACAATATTTCAGCCATTAGTTCTACATTGCCTTTTATTGTATAGTTTTCTAAAATATATACTATACCATAATTTTTACATTTAATTTTGTGTAGTTTTCATTAAACTCCCCCCCCCTTCCACCAATTGCGCCCTCAAGAGAACTTAGGGTTAGCGTCTTTTTGGAGGACCCAGTCCGACCCTGTTCACAGGTTAGTTGTCTTGTCTAAGTTGATCGGACGAGTTCGTTAGCAAAAAATCCAACAACCGGAAGCACGTTTTTTAACCGGAAGTAAATACTTTTTGAGATTTTTCGTACTAGACTGAAACTTTTTCAGGTTTTTATCTAAAAAACCATAGGATATTAATCTGCACATTTTGTTTTTTTACACGACCTTAATTATAGCTCGCTTGGTTCTTCCTAAATCGAGCAAAACGTAAAATACCATAAAAGTGGGGGATTTTAGCGAGGGAGCATCTTCTATTCCGAAGACAAAGGCCGAGTTTGTAAGCTGCAAGCGAAGTGAAGCAGTCCATAACACGAGGCCAGGGGTGCCCACAGCATGGTTTGATGGCGCAAGTTGCGCCATCAGAATTTTTGGGGGGAATCAATTTTTGGGGTGTTTTTCACAGTTTGGGGGGGGGAATTTTCATATGTTCCTGATTCAAATCAATATAAAATATGAAGATTTGACGATTCCCCCCAAGAAACTAGGAGATAATCTGTTGTTTCTTTGTGTTAAAAATCTCCAATTATTCGTGTGAAAGTGCCGTATTATTGACAGCCAGGCAATTCGACTACTACTGCTTGTAGTGCAGTGTAGAGACGAGCCGATAGAGGGTGCCGTGTGCGGTGTAAACAAAGTATAAACATATTATAGACATTTACAGCATTGAGAACCTGCCAAGGTCATTCTGCAAACAACTGCCCTCCCCCTCACAACAGTCCCAAAACCATGGTGTAAAACGGTGTAAGTAGATAAGGGATGCTACTCAGAAAGACGAGTTTTGGACGGGTTCAGCGCATTTCATCAGATGACGTCACGGCTCGAATTAAAAATGCAGCCTTTCGTCCAAACTGCGTTTGCGCATAAATCATCAACAAATGTCTTACAAAATGTATATTTTTGGTTTCTGTATGAAACGTGCTTTCCAACAGTATGAGTTTAACGATACAAATATGAAATTTACTATACCGAATTACCTTCATTTTATGCTCTTTAGATTGGTGATTTCGAAAATGAAGTGAAATAAATAGTAAAAAAACTTTCCCACTACACATAAATATAGTGTAGAAAAAGTTATTATTAGAAATAATTTGCATATTATTAGGAATATTCGTCTAAATTAAAATATGGTTAAAGGTTGACTATTTTCAAACTTCAATATCAAATTTACATCGTTATAAACTACGTTTAGTTAGCTTTAAAACGATAACAAATTCATAATTTTTAAATGAGTGGAAGTGAGTGAACAAGTTTGTCTTGTCGTCTAATCAAAGAAAAAAACTTCTGTTCAAATCATAAAAAAATCCATTGAAACTAGTATTACTATTCACTTTTTTTTAACTAATTTTTAATACAAAACAGTTTTATTGACTTATATATTGCTTGTTTCTTTGTGGATGGAAATCACTTTCTTCATTTGTATGATTGTCCATTTTACATATATTGCAGTTGTATTTTCGAAAGAAAAATCTGTTCGGTGTATTATTATTTATTTATTTTACATATATTTTGTAGTTTTGTCCTACATTGTTTTGAACATTGTTGGTCTTATATTCATTTTTTGACCCTTAAGTCCAAAAAAGTGGTTTTTACAAAATGTCTGTCTGTATGTATGTTTGTATGTATACAAAGCTAGAGCGAAAACTATTCGATCGATTTCAAACAAATTTGCACCAGACATGTCAAGTAGGCCTGTATAGATGCACGAAAAACGGGTTTGAACAATTTTGAAAAACAACCCCCTTTTTGGCGAAAAAAACCTCAAAAAATCAGTTAGGGTATTATTTTTTTTATAAAAAAACCGCTCTAACAATTTTGATCAAATTTGGCTTATTTGCAGCCCTTAATGTACCCTACCACATGCAGAAAACCGTATCTTTCTAAAAATTCTTGTTTAGCTAATAATAATAATAATAATAACTGAGTTTTAGGGTTTTTTTGGCCAAAAAGGGGGTTGTTTTTCAAAAATTTTCAAAAACTTTTTTCGTGCATCTATACAGGCCTAATTGACGTGTTTGGTGCAAAATTGTTCGAAATCGAACGAATAGTTTTATCTCTAGTTAATAATATTAATATTTATTAGTTAATCTCCTAGTTTAAAATCACCTCTCCTACCCCTCCTACAAAAATGAAGTCACTGTGAATCTGTTTAATAATTTATATATGTTTGTGAGAAAGTATGTGCCAGTTTCAGGTACCGTTTATTTGAAATGTGTTTGTTTTATAACCTTTCGGTTGTATATTTAACCCTAATGTGTGTACAATTTATGTAAGTTGCTCTATTTTTCCGTCATGGTTTTAATGGTTTCAAATTGTCTAGTTCCCGTGCTATTGTGGGGTTTTCCGCGATTCTTAAGTATTTTTTGGTGATTTAGGTTTTTTTTTTTTGAAAAAGTTGTTAAATTTTCCTTTCTTTGGTCTAGTGTTCTATTCTCCATTGTTATTATATGTTCGCAAATTTCAAATTTCAGGTCTTAAACCCTGTATTACATGTGCTATTATTAGGTTTTCTTCGACGTTACGGTATGTAATTAATAGATTGATTTGTGATTTGGCTGTCCATCCGTAAGCTCTTGAAGCCACTTCTTATCTGGATATAAAAGTATGTGTATCTTCAGATAGTAAGCCGAGGGTTGAACGAAGGGTATTTTCTCTTTCCTCTCCATTTCAGTGTTTGTTTTCGGTTTTTGTTTTATTCGGGTGTTGTCTTGCTTCTTCGTAGATGTGTATGTTTTTTCCTTTGATTGGACCATTTGAAATTTTAAAAGATCACATTTGAAAATTTTTGTGACATCTCATGATTTTGTTCAGTGATATCTTGTTCGATGAAATTTGACCTGGTACGTCCGTTTTGACTTCCATTTGCTATCGGGTTAAGATATGTTGTGATTGAAGCGACTGGTGCGATCATAGCTCTGCGATTATCGCTGGAAGATAATCGCGGAGCGATGATCGCCGTCAGACTGTTGTTATTGAAGCGATTATTCTACCAGTCGCCCGTTCATAACAAGACAACAAGACCATTTTGAACAACGCAAAGCAGGCGCCCGCGATTATCACTCTGCGATTAATTTTGTGTTACATCAAATATCATTTATTTGTATTATGTTTTTGTATTCTTCCAAATCGGTTAAGTACAAGTACCTACTACTGGTCTTCAAAATGTATTGTAGTTTTTTATTGTTATTTTCTTACAACATTTTCTTAATTATTATCAATGAATGTAAATTTATTTTTGTATTTTTCAACTATATATTACGTTTTTTATTAAATTCGAATAGCTAGTTTAATACTTTAACATGTTACATTACATACGATTAGGCTACACCAATAACAAGGATTTCTTTTTCACCAAGGATTAGAGGTTAAAGAACTTATTTAATATTATGATGTCTTCTGCTACTTTCAAAAGTAGTAATGTGTTGTTTTTGTTAATAATCTTACTGAATTTGTGTATTTGTATTATTTTATAAATTACATAGAGCCTCCTTTTTTCCATAAACATATTTTTATGAAAAACTTTAATAAGTTATTGTATTTAACTGTAAACTTTAAGTTACATAATGGGTTGTTTTCAGATTTCCAGAGAATAAAATAACACTTTTAAGAAAAAAAAAACAATTATGCGTAATTATGTTTTTTTCCCTTTTGCTAAAATGGCATAAAATGTTTACTTTATTTGGGAGAGGGAACCCACAGGCAGATTTTGGGGGGGATTTGCGCCATAGGCTTTGGGGGGGATGGGCACTCCTGCACGAGGCTGAAGGTCAAGGTGCAAACTGCAAAGCTAATTTTCCACTGCGAGTGGAACGGATAATTTTATAAAAAATTGTTAGATAGAAATAATATCTTTTCATTTAATAGTGAGATTGGATCTGCTTTTGTGTGTTTGAATATATTGAATTCCTCCAACATTCATAATTGGGATTTGGAGCGTTTGTATAAAATCTGTGTCATTTATAAAAATCACAATTGTAACAAAGAATATACTCTAAAGGAAAAACTGGAAGATCTTTCAAAACTAGATTTAAAGATCACATCCCAATAAATAACTTCACTAACATAAATAACCCCTCAAAATGTGCTAAACACCCAATAGAAACATTCCACAATTTATTGCCCATAAAAATGAATTTGTAAATTTTACACAAATGCTCCAATTATGAACGTTTCTGAGGAATACCAAATGTACAAACACAAAAAAGCAGATCCAACCTTACTATTAAATGAAAAGACAATATTCCAATGTAATATAGTTTTTGGTAAAACTATTCAAAGCCCCTTTATTTCAAGATAGCTAACCCACAGCAAAGATAAGGCAGAACCAGTATCGAGGAAGACATGAATACATATGTACAACAAAACTTCGCATAATTTTCAATACGGTATATATGTTACAAAAAAGATGTGGATAAGTGTTAGGCCTACTTATAAAAGTGGCGTACATTTATTTTACTACAGTAATAAACTATGAACATTAACCAATGCAAGTTAATACAGCATCATAGTGGTTTTAAAATTCTTAACAATAGGCGAACAACAGAAATATGTTTTGGGGTCACATTCAAAATGTTATATATATATATGTATATATGAGTTCGCACTCTAACGGCCACATTTTCAGTTTGAGTTGGTCGAAATGTGGTACATACGTTGGTTGTCTAAGTTGCTCCAGCGAGTTCGTTAGCCAAACAAATCAAACAACAGGAAGCACATTTCTTGACCGGAAGTAACAATTTTTTTAGACTTTTCATACTAAAATTAAACTTTTTAGGGGTATTAGCTAAAAAAATAAATGTAGGATATTATTCTGCACATTTTGTTTACACAACTTTATAGCTCGCTTTGTTCCCCCAAAATCGATCAAAACGCAAAATAAAATAAAATTACCCGGTTCAAATCCACGTGGGTATTTTACCTTGGGGGCATCTTCTGACCCGACGGCCAAGTTTCTACGCTGCAAGCGAAGCGAAGCAGTTTTTAACCAGAGGCCGCAAGGTTGCGGAAGGAACGAAGGAGTGCGCGAGTCGAAGCTGGAGGCTTAGATGCAAACAAATTCTACTAATATATTAGATACATACAGGCAGCTATTCAGCGCCTTCGTGAGTAGATCAATTTCCCAAATAGTTGGTTGAAACCCTAAATCATATAAACTTAATTTTGGAAATTCGCTCAACTCACATCAGCGGTTCAGCTGCATGGTTGAATTATTTCTTTGCTAGGGTTGTCTGTTAATTAAATATATTATGAGACTTCAATTATTTTCTGTTTGTTTAATATTTTAGCTTAGGTTTCGCTAGATAATGAGAGTTTATTTATATGTTCAGATGGCAAATAGCTGAAAAAATAATTGTAAAAATTATTGCTCCGTTTTATTACAGATATTACACAACAGTGATCAAGGTCAAAACCATTATAAATGTCCTAGTTGCTCTATTTATAACGTAATGCTTTAAATTTAATAAATATATCCGTTGCTACAAAACAAAAGGAAGGCATAAACATTTTACACGGGTTTCAATGGTTGACCTTGGAAAGATTGTCATCTATAATTACACACTACGTCCTCTACTAACCTATCCCAAAACAGATCTGTTTTTATTGTGACAGCTGATATTGCGAAATATTTTATTTATAATTTATTATTGCTACTACACATATATAACACAGGGACAAACTGATGTAGTTTGTTGCGCAAGAAAGAATAAAAGATGAAAATAAACCAGAGGTCAAGTTTGACCTGCCTTCCGAAAGAGTAAAGTTGATCTAAAAGTATGAAATAAATTGTAATCTTACGAAACAGCATCCTACAGAATATTGATAATTCATTTCCCTGACTTTTTTCTCAACTCCTCCGATCAATTACTATTACTCCTTGTTTTGAAACTATTTTACTACAAAATTTGCATAACATAAATTCTATTGTAAAATTTCTGCTTCCTACTCAACTTCTGACATCACCAACCACGGAAGTCGAAGAAAGCAAGTGTATTTTAGTACATCACCCCAGTACAAATAGATTTAATTTAAGGTAAGCATTGTTTGCGAAGAAGTCAATTTTGTATCTTCTGTTTTTAGTGTTGGTACTAGTGCCAGTCTGAGGAGAATTTGGGCCCTCAGCTAAAATCAAAAGCGGGCCCTCTTCTACAAAAATTCCCCAAACAATAAATATTTGAATAAATTGTTAAAAAAAGTACCAAAAATTCAGTCAAAGTTTAAATATTATACGTTAGGATGTTGCCAAAGAAAACTGTACATAAATGAATCCCTTTTTTTACTGCATTTTGAAAACACTATACTGTATTTAAATTTAAACCACCAGTTTTTGCCCGAGTTCATCACTGGTTGAGGCGATTTGATAATTTTTATCCAAATTTTCACACAGATCTTTCTCACAATTCAGTTCTTTTTTTAACTTAATTTTAACTATTTTCAAATTGGAAAATCCCCTTTCACTTGTGTGTATGGTAAAGTCAACATAAATTCATTATAAAATGTTAAAAAGTCCAGACTGGGACTGGACATAACAGTATGAAATATGAACATTGCATTTCATTTCATTTTTCATTTTTATTAAAGCCAAAAGACATTTTTATGCATAGGCTACGTCCAATATAAATTAACATTTTTATATATTACAATAATTGATAAAAATATATATTCATAATTCAAATAGAATAATTAGTATAAATACTACAACATATAACAATTTTATACCAATCACCACCCGAACAATTAAAAACATATAAGTTAACAAATAATTTAAAACACAATTACACAAAGATAAGAAATCGTAACTATTAAAGCGGGGAACAAGCAATAAAATTTAAAATTAAACTAAAAATATAATATTCATAATTTAAATAGAATAGTTGATTTAAATACTACAAAATATAACAATTTTATACCAATCTCGTTTAAAAACAATTAAAAACATATAACAAATAATTTAAAACAATCATATAAACTACAACTAACATTTAATTTAAAATTGGAGAATACATCCATGATTTCAATGCCGGCTACAATTTGTTGCTGAACTCTTCCACAGAGTATAAAGATCTAGACAAAAGTAGCTGTCTAAGGCTGTTTTTAAAGGGTAAAAAATGCTGCAAATCTTTAATGCTCTGTGGGAGCTTATTTATCAGTCTAGCACCAGCTTGTGCAGGAAGTTTGCTGTATAGATTTAGTCTGTGCTGTCTAGCACGATAATTATTAGCTTGCCTGGTACTATAACTGTGTATATCTTTATTTTGGATATGATCACATTTAAATTTAAAGTAGAGTATCACCTCAAATATATATATACTCGGAAGTGTAAGAACTCCAAGATCTTTAAAAGCAACCCTACATGACTCAGCTTTTTTAAGACCTGCCATAAGCAGTATAGCTTTATAGCTCCCCAGAGAAGAATTCTACAGTTCAGATATGGATATACAAGACCATAGTAAGCTGTTAATAAAATAGTAGGATTGCAGTATAATTTCAAATTTCTAAGTATAAATATTCCTTTACTAATTTTTGCGCAAATATGTGCAATGTGATCAACCCAAGTCAACTTATTATCAATACAAAAGCCCAAAAACTTTGCACCATTAACCTCTTCAAGTACACTATCATCCAACATAACACTTGGTGTCTGATTTGAACTATGTTTCAAGTTAAAAAACATCTACTTTGTCTTATTAGAATTTATTGTCAAATTATTTTTGGCAAAGTATTGGCTGGCCGCATTGACTTGTAGAAAAGCCTTATGCTCTAAATTTTGAATTGACTCTGCTTGGAAACTCAAAGTTGTATCATCAGCAAATTGAACTATGCTGTCTGCATGCACTGCTGATGATAAGTCATTGATATAGATTAAAAAGAGCACCGGTCCGAGAACTGATCCTTGGGGGACCCCATATCTCAGCTGGGTTAGTTTTGACAGCCTCCCTGCAACATTTACTCGTTGTGTTTTATTATAAAGAAATGATTTTAGCCACATAATCGGTACTCCTCTAATACCAATTGCTTCACACTTGTCCAATAATAATTCATGATCCACACAATCAAAGGCTTTGGAGAGGTCCAGAAAAATACTCATGACATTTCTTTTCTTTTCTAAACTTTCCAATACAAAGTCTAAAAGATCAACTGTAGCGTCTATTGTTGATTTACCTCTTCGAAATCCAAACTGAGAACCACAAAGGACATTAAACCCCTCTAGATAATTCAGAGGGAATTTTGTTAGACATGGAACAAAACAGTAAATATGGAACAAAACAGTACAGTATATGAAATATGGAACATGGAACAATGAAATATGGAACATGGAACAAAACTGAAATATGGAAACAAAACAGTAAATGCACAGGATAATCACTGTATGCAGTTCTTCCTTTTTGCACAATATCTGTTGATTTGTTCCTCCAACTCCGAACTCCTTATTCAGTATCATTGTCTTGCTCTCTCCCCCTTCCACGTTTGTTTTTTAACTCTTCATCTTGTTCCTATTTTTTTTATTATTTAGCAGCACCACTCAATAGTTTATTACCCTTACTCATTTCCAGATTTCAATAAAAGAAAACACACTAAAACACTAATAACAAAAACCAAAAGTTAAAAAGTAAATGTTGGAATTGCTACTCTAGAAGAATAATCAAAAAATGTCTTGACTGTATGGAATATGTAATGCCGACCAGTCATCAGTGTATGTTGTGACCAGTGTTGTCAATGCAGTTAAGAGATATTATCTTTTAACAAATAAAAAAAAATACCCTCAAAACCTCTCCGTTCAGAAACCTTTCGGGCCAGGGCTCTCGGCGATCGCCAACCTAACCAGACCGGCACGGGTTGGTACTATCATAATTAAAATGAACAATTTCCTCAGAATATGTGCTAAATATTGATAGTAAACAGCACGTGTTCATTTTTAGGGCCGGTTTCCGAGCTCCGGATCTATAAGTTCTGGACTTATTGAGTCGAGGACTCAAATAAGCTCTCGGATCTAAATCGTCTTGCTGAGTCGCGGATCTATCTGTGAAACTCCAGGATCTATTAAGTCCTGGACCTATTTGAGTCTAGAACTTAAGCAATAAACATCGAGGGAATTTTACGTTATTTGGCGTTGTGATGTTGGCAATGGGTGACAGCCGACCGTAAACAATAGATATCTCCCCTCTGTTTACCGTTATATGGCCTAGCAGGGTGCGTCTTGGGTTGTTTTTGTGACGTATTTCCTCAAATCTGCGTCTAGTCTTCCATTAAAATTGTAGTGAATTCTTTGTAAATTTATTTGGTGTAGTTATAAATTGTGTATTTGGTCATCAATGCGCGTAGTTATTTATAGTATAGATATTGTAAACAGTGTTTTTGTGGTTTTTGTAAATATGAGCGGTCAAGACGTAAAAAAGCGAGTCCGATTTGAGAAGAAAGAATTGGAGTTGTTGCAGCAACTGGTTGGGAAATATCCTGACGTGGAAAAAAAAGAACATGACAAAAAAACAAACAGATGAAAAAAGTGGTGTGGAAGAAAATTACTGATGAATTTAACGTAGATGTATGTGTGACCAAGAGATCAACTGAACAGTTGCAGAATGCGTGGAAAAGATTGAAGAAAGATTGGAAATCCAATCAAGCTGCATTGAGGCGCAAGAAATTCAAGACCGGCGGTGGACCTGCGTCTCCGGCCCCTGAACCTAATGAAAATGACAGAATTATGGAGGAAGTTTTGTTGGAGCAGGCGCCGCTCGAATCAATCCCTGATGATGATTTTCAAGGTAAGAATAAATACAAAAGAATTTACTAAAACAATTTTTTATTGCATTATGTGCAAAATATAACATTATCATTTTTGTAAATTGCACACATTGGTTTCGTAATATAATATGAGGCGCAAACAAATTTTCCTTTTTGTGAGCGGATGTTTGTCAATTAATACAAAATAGGATGGCTTAAATTATTAATTCCAGTTTTATATAATTTATAGGATGATACAGATAAAATTAATAAAAAATAAATAAGTACACAACGCGATTAATTATAGTACAAAGGTGAATAAAAAACGATGTAGCCAAATTTTCAATACTTTTAAATAATAAAATTAATAACACAACAATTTTAACGACTCGTTTAGACTAGTTTCTAAATTGAGTTGCGTTAAAAAATACAGCGAAGCGAGCAGTGAACCTACCTGGCCTCCATCGGCATTCCGATTTTGCTAATACTATAATAAACTTTTAATCTAAAGTATTTTTTTTATTTCGTATTTTGCTGTGAAGGAGTAAAAGTAGACCCACATCAATTTCACCCCGTTAGTACTATAAATATTTGTAATTTTGTTCAGAATACACAATATTAATCGGGTTGTTTGCGTCGGCATAGGAACAAACTGCTGGCTATCGCAGTATACTTGAATTAAAATACAATTAATGGTATTACTATTGGGATGTAATTTTTCAGTTGATGAATATGACGGGAGTAACAATACACTACTTCAGAGCAACACGGGAAAATTAAGCCCAATGAATGTGGAGCAGCAAATGCCTTGCACATCATCGAGTACCCAAGAGCCGAAGAAGACCTCAAAAAAGGTCCTGTCATTCGCGGAAGAATTTCATCTAACTAAAATGGCAAATATCAAAAAAGAACACGAGATGAAAATGAAGATTTTGACCCAAGAGTTGAAGGCCAAAAATCAAGAGTTGAAGTATTGGCAGGAAATGTGCGCTTCAATTCAACACCCTCCTGGTGCTTTGCAAATGCCGTTGCAGCCGTTGATTCCTGAGGTAGACAATTTAAATACGGACTCAAGTGAAATAAAAACTTTTGACTTGGTGAAAAAATCCATTGTTCAAGATTCCGACAGGCTGCCATCAACACAGCTTAACACCCCAGGAAAGCCGTATTTAGTGAAAAATGTCTGCTTCGTCCTATATGCGTATTCCCCTTCAGGAATTTTAATATATTCTGCCCTCAATCTCTCACATATTACCTTTGCTACCTTGTGAATAACTCTACAAGCAGTAGACTCTGACACATGAAGAAGATCTCCAGTTTCCCTGTGAAGAGTCCCGTCAGCAAAAAACCTTAGCGCAATCAACACTTGTTTCCACTTCGGAATGCTGTGTGGAGCTCTTTCATCATAAACCCCTAATCCTGGAGACAGTAACCGAATTAGCTCACGCGTATTATCTTTTGAAAAACGAAATCTATCCTGAAACTCTTCATCAGATAACACGTGAAACGGGTTTAGTGCACGACCAAGATGCCTGGGTCTACGTTGTGGTGCTTGTAAACGAACATAATCCAAATAATCTAGATATTCCATGATAACGATGCACACATACCACTTCAAAACAACAACTGAGGCGTATATACTCTGTTAACAACTGAGGCGTATATACTAGTCTAGGATCTAATTTTAAATCCTGCCCTTGGTAAGGATCTAAAATCGTACTGTTTTAAGTCCTAGACTTAACGAATTTTGCTAAATCCTTGACTCGGAAAGAGACGAGAATCTAAGTTAAGTCCTGGATCTATAGATCCTTCACTCGGAAAGCCAAATTATAGACTCCAGAGTCTAACCAGCCAAATAAACTCCAGAGTCTATTAAATTCTGGACTTCGCTAACGCCCTGACTCGGAAAGTCATTTTTTAGACTCCAGAGTCTAAAGCCGGTTTAAGTCTAGAACTTAGCTAAATCCCGAGCTCGGAAACCGGCCCTTAGTGTTTAGATTCCCTGAGTCCATTTAAATGAACTTACACCACTCTTCCTACATTCAGCAGCAAATCTCAATCCAAATTATATATTTTACCAGAACAAACTAGGATCATCTATACTAATATTATAAAGAGGTAAAGTTTGTTTGTATGTAGAGGGTAATCTCTGGAACTACTGAACCGATTGAAAACATAAATTTACTAATGAAAAGCTACCCTATCCTCGAGTAACATAGGCTATAATTCATTTCGATAAAAACCTTTTTTATTTCAATATTTGTAAATTTAGTCGGAAAAAATTCTTAGGTTAGACCTAGAATGATAAATCAACACATGTATTTACATTTATTACCATAGCAACCGATTGAATAAAATAACAGATACTATAGCTCTGCTGTTTGCTCCAATATTTCCATTAACAACTGATTTCAAAATTTGAAGCAATTAATTATTTTTTGTATTTCTAGCTTTTAGGTTAGAGTTTTAATGTGTAGACCTGAGCCTTGCTGGTTCTTTTAACCAATATTATTTATTATAACTGCTGTTATAAAATATAAGAAATAATTTGATTTGGACATTTAACATCTTAGTTTTGAGGTTATTATTAATCCAAAATCTTTATTATAAATAAAACATAACATATGTTTTTAGAAGGTGCCATTGGGGGTTGGCGTGCGGAATCACACCAATTATTGGTAACTTAAAAAAAATTCCTCAAAATGTCTGGAAATGCAGATTTAACATTACAGATATACCATTCACCAAGGAAAGCCTCAAACATCAAAATAAGAATCTGCATACACATAGGTTTTTATGTCACATTAGTATGTTTTTAGATTCGATCAATTCCTTTGTTAGTAGGCAACTTTAAGTGTCTCAATTCATCTCAGGAGATAACTTTGGATTTCATACAACATAGACAAAGGGGTTAAAGAAATAACAATCGTTAAAATTACCCAGTTCTAGCAGCTCATAGGTGACAAGGCTCTAACTTCAGCCAATGCCTTCTGTAGCTTAAGCTACCACAACTTTTTACGCGTAAACTGATCTGTGACACAACCTTGCTTGGTCACTATTCATTTTGACAAATATTTGTTAATTGTATTCTGTCAACTTGTAAGCTATTTATTGGGTTAAATATTATACACAACACCAGTACTTGTAGGTGTAGCCAGGCTGTCGTTGCCAGATGAAGTGATAAACAAACTCGACAGTTGATAAGTTAACGTTAATTACACACGATCTGATAGGGTTGCATTAGAATTGGTGTATTTAAAACAAGCAAGTTTTAAGATTACCATTAGTTCAAACAGAGAAAACAAATTGATTAGGCCCTACAAGATTTCAACAAATACCAGTTTCAAAAAAAGTTACCAGTTCTTATAAATTGAAACAGTTTAGTATTTACATTATAAATTATTAATAAACAAATCGCAACTTACACAAAAACAGAACGCCAACGCGATCTATCCGAGGAAGTTGGCAACTCAATTTTAACATTGAGGTATAGGGATATTGTATAGTCCCATCAGAAGGAAATTAATAATAAATACACAAAGGAGAACCGATAAAAGAAAGTATGGCCTATTGAAACTTTAATATGTTGACTATATATCATAAAAAGCCCGAAACATAAGCCAAAGCCGTTAAATAAATACATAAAGAAATAAGCTGACATACACGGTACCGGTGAAGAAAATTTCCATTAGAACACAACCGATTTAGCACAAATAAGACGTAAAAACAAATTATCCCAAAATATCGAGATATACTGTGGGATGCAGAATTAAATTATCTTTCGAATGGTCACCTCATAATTTTTATAAAGGTTCGTTTAGTTAGATACGAAGCTTTCAAAGGTGATGAATCCAGGGAAATTTACCAACTCAGTCTACAAACAAGGCCAAGCCACGCCTCCAGCACCCTCCCTGATTGGTCGGCGCTATTACAGACAACGATCTTCAAAAAATACCTTATAGAAACACTTCTTCCAAATTAATAATTCAGGCACGAATAAAGAGTTTGTTTCTTTAAAAATTAGTTTAAATTAAATAGAACATGTAAATTAGGATATAAGTATCATATCATAAAATCATTTTCAATCACCAAAAATTGTACCCATTTAAACCTAAGTAAATAATCGGTAATAAAGGTTTTGGTAATGAGATTAAATGTGAACCCCGATTTGTGAACAATGCTCTGAAAGACGCTATATTCAGTTAAAAAGTGCATGCTCGACCTGAACAGACGTATACATTTCGCGCCGGCTCTCTTCGCTAGATTTTGCAGTTAAACACCTCAAAACGTCTGGAAATCATTTCGAAGATGAAGATGACAGATATTGGGTGAGAGAAAACCATTTTATATGAACATTTCTGAGTTATAAACTTTATTTACAAGCAAAATTCATAACCAAAATCTCATAGTGATAAAATGTGTGTAGAACCATCAACATTAATGCACCTTTTCCAAACTTTCTTTTATTACAATCATCCACATCATTCAATGTTTTCATTAAATATAAGCGAAGTAATAATTAATTTTAAGATGTAGATCTAGTTTGTGATTAATCATATGTATAGTTGTGGATGGATCCGGCCGAAATCCCCTAGCCCGAGATTAAATTAAATTCATGATATTGACAATACCCAAATAAAACAATCATAACTTATTTATTTAAAGAATTTAACTTTGTAATGATAGTGAGACCATTTTGTATAGAACTTCAAGTGTAAATGTTATTATTCTATGACTGATAATCCCAGGCTAGCCAATACGAACATTCAGTGAAGGGATTATAGACAAATTTTAAACTGTGAGGACAATCATATATATATATATATATAAAAAGAAAAAATGTTCTAAGTGTAAATTGTTAATCAGAATTATTTGAATAATTAAAGAGTTTCTAATTGTTAATGTATAAACAGATGTTGGTGTTTATTCCTTGTTATAAGTTAACATCAAATTTTAAAGTTATTTCCAGTAAAGACAGACCAATTTAGACACCATTAGATCAAAATTAATTCTTCATATAAATAATTAAAGCATTCTTGATTAAATCAATATTAATTATATTAAGCCAATTTACATTAGATTATACATAGAATATATCACCGTTCGTTGATATATTTATCTTTCAACATTCCTTTTTCATTTCACTGATAAAATACATGTTTACAAATACAATGGTATTAACACTTTCATTCACAACAATGAAGTAGATGGCAACTTGCCTTACTTGCTCAGTACTTCTAGTGCAATTGTTTATTTACCATAAAATATTATCACTTTTACAATATATGTAATTACAGTAGGATCTCGCTAATCCGGCCCTACATCGGGATTGGTAGTGCCGGATTACCGAAATTGCCGGATTAGTGGAACATTAGGTACAAAAGAAAATTTAACATAAAAACATTGTTTTTAAACAAGCATAAATATGTAATATTTAATTACTGTACCTTCAAAAACATGTTATAATATACAATAGGCCTACTGGAAAACAATCAAGCAGGGCGGTCGCCCTGCCGCCAAGCTTAAAAAAAAATAACAAACGCCCAAAACAACGAACGCGCGAAACGAACTGGCGGCAGGGAACCGACTGCTTATACTACCAAAGTACAACAAACGGCGTTTTGACGTTGTTCATATTCAAAAACTACGAAACCGACATCAATGAAATTTATAACATTTGTTGTCTGGACGAATACAAGTCGAATGAGACCAGAATGACATTTCTAGGTGAAAAATTCGCGGAGATATGAGACGCTGAAAATGGCGTTTATGACACGTTTTCGTAATCTTCTTATCCTTCAGCTATACATATTAAAACAAAGGAACTACCAAACGGATTTTGATGAAACTTGGTATGTAGGTGTATTTCGACGAAAAAACAATATGGAAAATAGAATCTTTTCGAAAAAACGTAATTTGACCTGTTTTATCGCAATTTCAAAATTTTTAACCCCCCCAAAGTGCTCAAAAAGTTTGGGTCAAGAGATGTAACATACAAAAGGCACTTCTGCAATGCAAACGTGATCTCCATACCAAATTTCAGCAAAATCCGTTCATATGGGGAGCCGTGTCTAAAGATTTCGATATGGCCCTAATCGATAATATAGATATGATTGATCGATATATATCGATATATGAAATTTATTGTCAGAAAGAATACCTTTCGAATGAGACCAAGAAGAATGTTGTAGGTTTAAAATTCACGGAGATATTACGCGTTGAAAATACTATTCAGAACAGATGATTGGAGGTCTCATATTGATTATAGAAAACTACCAAACGGATTTTGATTTTTATTTCGACGAAACTTGGTCTGTATGTGTATTTTGACGCATAATAATAAATATTTTTATTAAAAAAAAACATGTGATATAAAACCGAAAAAAAACTTCAAAAAAGTAAAAAAACGCCAACCTTAAAAAAAAATAAATAAAAATAAAATCATTCAATCACAAAAAAAAGGTGTATAAGAGAAAAAATTTTTTAAATGAGAAAAACCACAATGTACAATGATATCAAATGAAATGGCCAAGCTACTTTTACATCTACAA
>JAGFPH010017002.1:7879-18374 GCA_018207615.1 Philaenus spumarius
TTATGTAAACTAAAAATTAAGCTTCTTAAGTAGGAAAATGTTTTCCTTATATGTTTATGACCTTTTTACTCTAATAAAGACAAAAATCAGCAGGAAGCTTGACATGTTCACCTATGATCGAATATAATTTAAATTTAAGGGCTTTTTCATGATAAGGAGGAAGGAAACATATTACTAGCTTCAGATTTGCGAAATTTAGTGTTTATTTGAAACTGAAAATCACTTAAATAAACATATGTAGATAATTTCTTCAATTAAATTTGTAAATATACAACAAATTAAGGTACAATTTAGTAGGCTCGGTCAAAGATGTCTTTGAGGTTTGAAGCATTTTGATTTTAAAAGTATTAATGAATGTTTGGTCTTAAATCTAGGACTTATTTAATAACATACTAGAATTTTAAAATAATTCTTATTTTTGTATTCTGTATCAGACAATTTTGTTTAAAACTAACAGAAGGTGATAGTGGACTCAAGTTTTAAACTAAAATAAAGTTCACTTGAGTTAAACACTACGTGTTGGGAAATATTAACAACTTTCAAAAATTTAAAACTTGTACATTTATTCTTTCTGTTGCTTTTTATAAAAACTTGAGAACATGCATGTGAGACAACTTGATAACTTTATTTCAGTACATTTCGAATAAAGTAATATCAGTAAATGACTAGTTATAAGTGTTAAAACAAATATGATAATGAACTACTTCGTATCAGTTACAACATAATGCATTTTTTTTTTTTTTACTACCGTGTTCTTTAAGTAGGCTAATAAATATTTAAACTTGTTTTAAAAATGTGGACTTTTACAACTACAATTGAAACTTCTTAACTATGAATTTTTGTTATGTTAAGTTTAAAGCCATTTTCAGAATCTACATAAAATTTGCAACAAGATTTAGCCAATGTTCAATAATACAAAACTGATCGGTGAAAGTTGAAATTTGTAGTTATTGTAAAAAAATTAAGAAAATAACATTGTTTATATATAGGCCAAACGGGATGAAAATTAAAAACAAGAATTAGAGAGCATATTAGATCATATAAATACGAAAAAATAGATTCAAATTACGCTACACATCTACTAAATAAGGGCCATTTGCCATATGAAATGAAAGACTCGATGAAGCTTTTATACCAATGCAACAAAGGAAGACGCTTAAATATACTGAAAAATATGGAAATGTTTTAACAAAAGATTAAAATATTTGTAATGAACAAATATACAACCAATCAGAAATATCATTCCAAAATCTGAAAATTTTTAAAGTGTTCAAGAATAAAAATAAACATGTAGGTTTGTGTAGAAATTGGAACGTGTGGCCAGAGGCAGTACCGGTTGGAGGAAGGGCGTGGCTAAACTGAGGAGGGGCGGGGCTAAACTAAGGAGGGGCAGGGCTAAACTGTATATAAAGACGAAGGTTCGTGCGTTGTTGTTTATGGGGCACCTAACCGCGAACATACGACTCAGTTAATGAGGCCAGGAGTGTAACGAAATGTAGTAGATTTAAAAAAGAACGCGAAAAAAAACGTTATACCAAATGTGTTAACAAAATGGAAAAAACCACACGCTCAGTACGATCTAGCATGTCAAAGTACCATTACATTTACGGGACTTACACTAGACATATCGGTTAGAAGGTGTTGTACGGTGTTAGTGATTGTTGGGCAGTCACGAACTTCATCGTAAGAGTTTGTAAATTGGTAAAACTGAGGCCCTGGCATAAACCATTAACGGCAGAAGTGAGGTTTCTGGCAAATTGGCAAGACCGTAGTCTTGGTGAAAGACAGCATCTGTTTTATAACAATGGCTGCTTATCTGAACTGAAAATGACTTTATTGAAACTTTTATGACTAAATTTGGAATAAATTTTGAGTGGGTATGAGATGGTGGATCGATGGAATACATTGGGATTGACTACGAAAGTGTGTGGTGTTTAAGAATAGAGCTTGGATTGTTGGATACTTATGGTGGTTCGTAAACCAGACATAAGGGACGCTTTCTTCTGACCTGCGCAGGTGCAGGATCAGTGATGATCTGTTTGATGTGTGAGTGTCGAGACTCTTCGGCTCTGTGTTTGACTCTATGTGTTAATTTTAGGATGAAGTCCCCCAGTGTGGGGATTTTGTGCCCTTGAGAGATGGTGACGTTCGATACGTACCATGGGAAGTTGGTGATCAAACGGAGAGTTTTGTTCTTTAAGGAATCCAACTTTTTCTTCCAAGAAACAGATAGCAAAGAGTATCAAGCTGGAGCTGCGTACGTAAGTACCTGTCTGATATATGTTTTGTACATGGACAATCTGATACGAAGTGGTAGAGGGCTCTTGGCGTGAATGACTTGAAGGAGTCTGCCACGGACGGATTTAGCCCTTGACAGAGTTTGCTTGGCGTGATGGGACAGGTTTAATTTAGCGTCAAACGTGATTCCAAGGTATCTGACTTTGCGGGTCCATGCTATGGGTGATTTATTTAGAGTTAATTGGACTTTAGGAAATCTACGTAGTGGAGAAAATTGGATGGCTTGCGTTTTATCTGTGTTCACTGCAGTTCTCCACTTCCTGAGCAACGGATGTAAGGCATCCAACTGTTGTTGAATTACCGACGAGCCATATTCCAGGTTCATAGTCCAGTAGTAGAACATAGCGTCATCAGCAAAGAGTCGCAGTGATACTTTGGGGATGACTAGAATATCGTTAGTGTACAGAAGGTACAGTAACGGACCAAGAACTGAGCCTTGGGGAACTCCTGCCTCGATGGGTCTAGAAGTGGAAAGTGTACCTTCGACAGCAACCTGGAACCATCTGATGTCGAGATATGAGCTTATGAGATGTACATAGCATGGAGGAACTGGACTGCGGGCTTGTTTGTAAAGCAGGCCTACGTGCCATACTTAGTCAAAAGCTTTTGATATGTCCAGGAACACTGCAATAGATTAGTTTTTGTTGTTGAAGCCATCAGAAAGGTCGTTGAGAACTTTTACAAGTTGGAGTGTTGTGGAATGTTCATATCGAAAGCCAAATTGCTCGGGACGAATGACGTCTTTGAGATGCTGGGTGAGCAGGGAGTAGACTAATCTCTCAAATAATTTAGAAATCGTTGGAAATAGAGAGATGGGCCTGTGAGAAAAGAGCCGATTTTCCGGGTTTGGGGATCGTGATTATTTTGGCTCCTTTCCATGATGAAGGGAAGTTACCTGTTCGCATGATTCCATTGAAGATGTTTGTAATGAGTGCTACCTTAGTAGATGGGATGTAGCGAAGCGCGGTGTTGCTCTCGTTGTCTATGCCAGGTGCTTTACGTGTAGGGAGTTTGCTAATGAGATTGGCTACCTGGTCGCATCTGAAAGGGTCGGGGAGAGGCCCCATGGGACAAGCAAGATATTTATCAAGAAAATTTTCTACATGTTCCATGTGGTCATCGCCATAGATGCGTGCGTTTGGAGTGAATCAGCGAACGTTTCAGCTCTGTCCGTGGATGTTTAGGCTATACCATTACGTCCATGAAGAGGGTGGTTGGGTGTTTTTGTTGCTAGGAGCTGGCGATTTAGTTTCCATAGGGACCCGTTTTCTGGAGTTACTGTTGATAGGAGTAAGTCCCATTCATCCTCAGTATAGGTGACTAGTAGCGACTTTACTAGTTGGGTTTGGGCGTTGAACAGCCTCTTGTCAGAGGGTGCTCGCGAAAATTGCCAATTTCGGCAAAGTTTTCTTTTCTTGGCCAGCTCCTCTTTGATGTGAGGAGGGAGTCCAGCCTTAGTCCCAGTTGCAGGGGGAGTGTAAGCACTGGAGTTTAGTGCTGCGGTAATGATGGTTTAGAGATGGGTCATCTGATTTTCGATGTCAGCAGGGGTGTTGATGTCTCCAGAGAGATTAGGGGTTTGCCTGAGAAGGCATTCGGTGTACTTCCTCCAGTTAACTCGTTTACCCTCCTTTTTAGGGGGTAGACGTTGATGTTGAGATGTGCCAACAGTTAGGATGATGGGATTATGATCTGAGCTAAAATCGTCAATGCAGACAAGATCGTGGGAGAATTGAACATGTTTTAACACGGCAATGTCAAGAATATCTGGTAAGTAATTATTTTAAGGGGGATTATGGGTCGGTTCACTAGGACCGATCGCTTTGATGTTTTTTTGATTGTGCAGGAACTTTTGCAGCATTTTGCCGTGTGTATTTGCGATACGACTGTTCCAGTCTGGATGTTTGGAGTTTAGATCGCCCATTAGGATGGTTGGATCATCCGATGAAACAAGTTTTTTGAGATGAGTGATTTTTAATGTGACAGTAGGAGGGATATATGCAGAGATTATGCGTATATCCGTCCCAAGAGAATTGATGCTGATTGCTGTGTGCTCTATCAGAGATATTGGATCGTTAGGAATCGTTTGATGAACGATCCGTCTATGAACAAGTAAGGCCATTCCACCCCAGCCGTTACGAGCTTGAATAGTGGGGCAATCTGTGCGATAGGTCGTATAGCATGGAATGTTGAAGTGGTTGGATTGTCGGACGTGAGTTTCTGATATTAGAGCAATATCGATGTTTCTTTCCTGGAGGAAGTTTCGGAGTTCAGCTTTTCGACTGAGGACTCCATTGGCATCCATGCGAGAATTTTGAGTTGTCTATCCATTTCGCTGAATAGGGCAACTAGGGAAGTTAGAATCGTAATTATGATGGTTTTCGTATCGCTCTCCGTTAGGAGTTTGGGAAGGATGTCTTGAAACCACTTGAGTACATCAGCGGTCGTGATGTTTTGTAGAAATCTGAGGACGGAGTCAGGTGTTTCCACTTTCGGAGATGCGTCTGTGGTAGGTGTCCTTTTTGGGGGCACTACCGGTTTTTATGGTGGGGGAATGGTTAACACTTTCTTTTGTGGAATTAGTTTTGTGATGGCAGCAGAAGCCGCTTTAGGGGCCCGTTGCGCCTTTCGTGCCGTCATCGTAGCCTTGGCGTACGACTTGTTGGCGACTTTGGTGGGTGGAGAGATTGGCTGAATCTCCATTGGAGATTCATCGTCCGAAGACGATGTTGAAGCCGATGAATACTGTCGAGGTGGCGGTGGTGGTTGCAGGGGCATGGGTGCCCTTGTAGAAGATGGTGGCTGTGGAGGAGGGATGCGCTCAGTGGGTGCCCTGCGCTGCTGGTGAACCCCCTTATTCCTACTGGCATGCTCCGCGTACGCGGGACATCCTCTGTAGTTTGAAGGATGCTCCCCCCCCCCCGCAGTTAGCACACTTGGGAGGATACTCCCGAGATTTGCGACACTCTGTCCTATCGTGCTCACAAGCACATTTCAGACAGCGAGCCGGTAGATGGCAGTTTAGTGAGCTGTGCCCGAACCGCTGGCATTTGTAGCACTGAGCTACAGTTGATTTGGGGTGATAGGTGTCTACAGTCACCTTGATGTAGAACATATGTGTAATAGCGTACACGGCACGGACGAGAGCTGTCCTCTTGAGAGATACCAGAAACACGTTGATAGGCTGTTTCTGGGAGTTGGTGATGGGGGTACAAGATGTTGGGGTTAAGCCCCAGAGCTTGTGGAAAACAGATTAAATACTTACAAAACAGGGGTGTGCGGGGAGCCTTCGCCTATACGTTGTTAGTGTTAAGCTTTCGGCGGGCATTCTTCCAATTTTACAGTGGTTGGAAGAATGATGTGAGCTATGTGAATGTTCGTTCTTAACTGAATTTGAAAAATAAAAAACACTGTTGTTATAGAAATAGATAAATAGTGACAATTAGTAGTTTATCTATTGTTACAATTTATCAATTTTAAATATATTAAAAATATTAATATATATTTACATTATAATAATAATAATAAGACGACCACGCAGCTGAACCTTTGACGTGAGTATGCATCTCGACCGTCGGCCTCGTAAGACAAGCTTCCCCTCGTAAAACCCCCTCGTGGATTTGAACCAACCAATTTTATGTTATTTATGGACCTTTAAATCCAGTCCCATTTCAATTCAAATCCTAAGTTTTTAAATTATATAAAATTTTGTTTTCCTGGTTTTTTTAAGTTAATATATACATACATAAATACCTTAGTAAAATATGCAAAACAGCCCCAGCCGGAGACCAGATATTTAGTCCTATAAAGTCAGCTTTAAAGCAAGCTAACCACAGTTTGCTTTACTTTTGCAATCCTATCCTCAAACCACAGACATGATTAAATATCAGGTCTCCCTAGCCGAGATTCGAATCCGACATCTTCTGATCAAAAAGACGCTACGTTATCCACTCGGCTAAGGCATGATTAAAGAAAACTGACAAATTAACGATACTTAAGTTACTTTACTATCAGTATAAATATTACTTGTAAAGTAAAAGATTGTTTATCAGCCCCATAAGTTATTTAGTGTTCGTAAAAGTTTTATAAGCGATAAAAGTCTACAAGTGATTATGAAAGAAAAGTTAGAAAACTGAAGAGATTACAGAAAATTAAATTAGAAGACTAGTAGGAATTTATGCCCTAATGTGTGAGTTTATTTTAGTTTACCTTATAAATGTGTGAGAATAAACATTCTGTCTGCTTCCTTGTGTTAAATGAAGGCTTCTTTTAACACACGTCTTAATTGCATCCATTTCCTTCTTGTTAACAATAATTATTAATGTGTGTTTGCCTTAAAAAACGTAAATATTTTAAATGACCCCGCTTGACCCTACAGAGTTGGTAGGTCCTCGCTTTCATGTTTCTGAACAGATGATGGAAGAGAAGGACCTTATACAAACAGGAGTATGCGTGGGGCTCTCGCCTATAAGTTGTTAGTATTAAATTTTCAGCTGGCCTTCTTCCAATGTTACAGTGGTTGGAAGAAAGATGTGAACTGTGTGAATGTTCGCTCTTGACTGAATTTCAACAATCAAAAACACTATTGTTATAGAAATAAATAAATAGTGACAGTTAGTAGTTTATCCATTGTTACAATTTATCAATTTTAAATACATTTAATATTTTAATAATAATAAGTCGACCACGCAGCTGAACCTATGATGTGTGTATGCATCCCAACCGTCAGCCTCGTAAGACAAGCTTCCCCATTGTAAAACCATCTCGTATATTTGAACCAACTAATTGTATGTTATTTTACAATTTGATCAATTTTTTGTTGAACCGTCGAGCGTTATAATGACGTGTAAAAACAAAATGTGCTGAATAATGTGTATTATTAGATTTTTTTTACTAGAACCCATAGAAAGTTTCATCCTCGTAAAAATCTTTAAAGAAATTTACTTTCACCTGTCCGATAGGATAATGTAACCGATGTGCTTCGGGTTTCTAAATGTTTTGGCTGTCTAACTAGTAAGTATAAGTCACATAGAAAACACATCAATCTAAAGGAATTTTCTCACTGAAAATGTTTGGTTTTAATAAAAACCTTTAATTTAAATTAGTACACATTTTAGCGATTTTGTTGTTTAAATTGTAATAATTGAATACTTCCTATATTATTATAAATTTGTCCGACAGATAGACAAAATGAAAAATCGCATCGTAGTTGTTAGAAGGGGGCGAGGGGGGAATTAAGTTGGTTTTTATTTGTTTAACTTATAAACAAAGCAGTGCATCGCCCGTGGTTGAAACGCTCAAAACAGTGGTTCGCGTGTGGGTTCGAGTGTGGGAACCTCAAAGCAAAGGTTCGTACGTTGTTGTTTATAGGGCACCGAACCACGAACATAGACTACGACTCAGTTATTGAGGAACGGAGTGTAAGGAAATGTAGTAGATTTAAAAAAAAACTCGAAAATAAAACGTAATACCAAATGTGTTAACCAAAAGGCAACAACAACACGCTCAGTACGATCTAGTTCGTTGTTAGTGATAAGGTTTCAGCTGTTACAGTGGTTGGAAGAAAGATGTGATTTGTGTATGTTCTCTCTTGATTGAATTTCAACAATCAAAAACACTGTTGTTATAGAAATAGATAAATAGTGGCAGTTAGTAGGTTATCTTTTGTTTCAATTTATCAATTTTAAATACATTTAATATTTTAATATATATTTACATTATAATCATAATAAGACGACCACTCAGCTGAACCTATAGATAATACACATCTATATATTTAAAAAAATTCCTGATTTTAGTTCACTCACTTCCTGAAGTTAATACTTAACCGATTTTGATGATTCTTTTTTTATTTAAAAGATAATTTCCAGTTTTAAGTCACTGTGAAGCTAAATATTTTATTTACACTTTTATTTTAGTTTTATTCCGAGTTTTAAAAATGCATCAGTAGCCTATGCTACAACTAGGCTAAATAGGAAATACTGTAATTTGATTTTAAACAGCTGATAAACTAATTGAGTTTCAAATAAATAAGTTGTTTACTTTAAACTTACTCAAATGTCAACAGATGATTTGATTTAGGTTATGTTATTGTTGGTGTGTTTTAGGTCTGATTTGTTGCTGTGTAATTGAACTATAGGCTTTTTATTTTTGTTATCAATATTTTACTTACACTTTCGTTTTGGTTATATTCAGAGTTTTAAAATCGCATCAGTATGCTACAACTAAAACTAGGAAGTTATTGGTTCTAAACAGCTGATAACCTAATTGAGTTACGGTATGTTATTGAGCCTTATGAATAAAAATGATTCAGCCTGATTGTTGATTCAGTAATCAGCTGTAGTCTCTTATATTTTCATTGACAGTTTATTTCAAATTTTAAATCAATTTTTAGGTTAGGTTTTTATTAAAGTGTAGACCTGAGCCTTGCTGACTATACAACGGGTTCCAACGGCACACAACGGGTTCCAACAGGGAGTTGGGGGTGGGGGGTTGGCGTGTGGAGCACGCAGGGGTCTCCCCTAGTGTTTGTATAAAGTGTATTTCTGTGGATGTTTATGTATAGTAAATTTGTCTCAACTTTTTATAAATGTATCACAAATTTTCATGTAAAAAATATTGATTCATCAAATAATCACTGTATATGTATCCAATAGCAGTCATAGATATAAAAATAAATTATATTTAACTGTAATGGTTTTTACATAGGACTAAGTGTTGGCAGATTGTATTCATTAAGTTATCTTTTATTAAATAATATCTACAAAATGTATATGACTGTAAGTAAGAAGTATTTTATTATTTCAAACCGTTTTGCAATATTTGTTTTAAAACTATGTTTGAAGCACTATTGTTAACAAGAGATTTGGACACATCTATAACAGTAAATGAAATATGCATAATATAACTTTCGATTTGCTGTAACTCGTCTGAGCTTAAAAGACGAGTAGAATATTTATTTAAAATAAATAACAACAGAATTAAGTGGAATATTTTCACAGGTTTTGATTTTAGTAATAGTCTTTAAAGTTTCATTTTGTGAATATGTCCTTTAGAAAATATTGGCATGAATATTCCACTTATTTAGAATGTACTCTACATTTCTATGTATAAATAGTAACTTAATTTATGCATATAAATCATTGTAACATTACAATTTAAATAGTATTAACAAAGCAGTGTGTACCTATAGTTAGTCAACTACAGCAATCTTGTATAGTATGTGTGCACGGTAATTCGAAGTAATGCTTAATAGAATACTGTGGTTTTAAAATTATAATTATATTTTTTCCGTATTTTTTTAAAATTATCCATATTTTATTTGTAATGGTATCCTATTTAAAAATTTACAACCCATATACGTTGTTTTTATTTTTGCTAAAAATTGTTTTCTACAGTATTGCAAAATATTCTCTACATCTGATTAAATAGTTGATATGATCTCCTAAGTGGGAAAGATATCAAGAACTAAGTTTAGCTTAAGTACTCAGACTGCACACCTTGATAATATTTATAGAACAAAGTGACCAGAAGAAACTGTTTTACCAACATTATTATTGAAAACTCAATTTATTGTCAACAATATATCCCAAAATCTTGGTTTGAATTCCAGTTCAACTCCGATTTAATATATTTTTTATTTTAATCAAAAAATATTCCTTTTTGCTTTAATTTTGAAATGCGTAACATACGTTTTCGATAAATGTAATAAAGCTTGATTTTCAGGAAATAAATTATATATTTCAACCAAATTATAAATATCTATTGTTTCAATTTGATACAACTAGAACTACCTTTTATTTTTATTTTTGCTTCGTCTGCAAACAGACAAATTCTATTTGTTTCAATGCCTGAAATTAAATTAGGTAAGCCCTTTATTTAACACAAGAATTACAAAGTTCCCACAATTGAGAAATGGAACACACCAAAATGTTTTTTTAGCGTTTATTGAGTTGATATCCATAATGATTCTTATTTCAACAAAGTACTGTCTGTTACTCAAATAAGACTTCAACGACATAAGCACATGTTTATTTATACCCTTATTATGTGAAAGTGTACTTATTAATTTCGAATGTGATACACTTTTATTGAAAATAGTCATTTTATAGTCTTGAAAGTTAAAAAAATATAAGAGTTAAAAACTAAACGCTGACTTACAGTAAAGTCCTTTTGCATTTACTTTATTTCATTACAG
>JAGFPH010017005.1:0-11519 GCA_018207615.1 Philaenus spumarius
CCATATCAATTAACTCACCGGCCATTAACATCCGATTTTCTTTGTGCTTGGCCGTCATCATTTTTGGAACCATTCGCAAACATATTCTACGCATGTTCAAACGATCATGAAGGATACTGTGGACACTATCGTGTGATAAATTTAACTCAAATGCGATTTCGTCGATCGTTAGTCTTTAGTTTGCACATACAAGTTGCCGTACTCGCTCAATGTTTTCATCAGTGGTTGAGGTTGAAGGTCGTCCACTACGAGGGTCATCTTCAATGATTACGCGACCTTCACGAAAACGTTTGTGCCGTTTGTAAACTTGAGTCTTCTTCATCGCCTCGTCTCCGTAAGCTGGAATTAACAACTCAAGAGTCTCAGAATATGAATTTTGAAGCAAAACACAGAATTGAATGTTTCCTCGCTGTTCACTATACACCATTTTTTTAAAACAAAACTGTAAACTGCAGACACAGGATAAGCACTCTCCACCGGTGAACAAAGGCAACTGAGCTATACCCCCGTTACCTATATTCCCTCCCCAGGAATAGTACCAACTGCTGCAAAACAAATTTCTCACTGGCTACTGCGCTGGGGGTCTCAAGAAATTAATTCCGAGAACTTTTTGACTCTAGGTTGTAGATATGTAGTTATGTAAATATGACCTGTAGATAGGTATGTGTATGTGTTTAAAATGACTAGAAGTATATCAATTTGTGGATTTGAGTGAATATTGTAGTATGTATTTATTGGGAATTCGATCGGCTGCAGCTCATTAACTTTTTCTTTGAATTGTTATATATTATGTATAAAGTTTGTTAAAAAAACCCGTCACAGGTTTCATTACCTCGGAGTCTCCATTATTGTTTCTATGTTTTTCTTGTTTTGTTAGAAAGTTGTTATCAAATTGTAACAATTAGTTTGTTATTATAATTTGTATCAATTCTGTAAAGCAGAAACAATAACAAATCGACCGATAAATCAATTTTATTTAAACAGAGTAAGTAAACATTGAATAGTCTTTCCCCCAACATTAAATCAAAATATGACTAAGGCTTGGCAGACCCAGCCACCATCTTGAATTTCAACTGCCCATAAGCTCGATATTAAACGCGTAACCAGATTACCGGTGTATAATAGTTAATAGAAAATTATTCTGAATATTTCATTTTAAAGGTTAGGACATTTAAATGTGGATACCATTTAGTTTTTAAAATTTGTTTGAACTAAATTTGTACTTTGACTTATCTTAACTCAAAATCAAAGCTCGCCATATTTTTATTTTAATTAGCTATCAAATTAAAGTAATTTCAACAAATTTGGGTAATTTATAACAAAAACTCTGTTTTATTGCGGAAGCATGTACGCGCCGAATTTGTGTTCCTACGCTAGTGTTTAACCTGCACTCTGGTGGTTATAACATCGACGTGTTGCTCGCGGAGGAATGTTAGAAAAATAAAATATCCGTTAATTTTGAATGTGTGAGAGAAAGCTGTGTTTAATAATACATATTCATATACATTGTCACGCATGCGCATTTCAGTACGTTTACAGTTTGTATTACGTCCGTAACCCTCTAGTCTCCGCCTTTATGAAGCTGCCCTATATTTGCTAGCGGAAGAATGAAACAAACAAAAAACTAAATGCTAGTAGTGTACAGTTCTGCCACTTGGAGAGCTGCGGTCAACTCAGAAATAAGAATTTTTCACTCCTGCCTTAAGAAGTTACTGTTAAATAGTAATTTTATAAATTAAATTTAATGCATTTTTCAAAAACTTTAAAATCATCGGTCAGGGTTTATCCTTGTCCAAATAGTCTGTCTATTTTTTCTAAACTTAAGTAGGGAATAAAAAGCTTTGAAAATTTAAAGTCTTATACAAACATGAATTAAACTAAATTAGTTATCTTGTCTCGCGAACAGACTGACAGACTGTTAGTCCCTTGTAGAGATATATGACAGTTATCTTTTTAAAAAAGTGTCCTCAGCTCTGTCTAAATGTGTTGCCTGCCCTGTATAAAGTGCTAAAAGCGAAGATAAACCAGATAACATGGGAAATTGTTTTAATCTGTAAGTATTCTTTAGTACCGGTTTTATATGCTTATTACTTTGAGGTTAGTACATTACTATGTTTCATTATTTCAATAAAATTACTATTAAAATAAATTTGTTTGTGTACGTTCTAGACCTAAATCTCACTGGGGTAGAAAAAATACTCTATGCGTTTAAAAAATTAGCGAGATCTCAATTGTTAACACTTTGAACCCTGAGCCCGAGTATAGGTCGGACCAAGTTCGCGGCGCCAGCTTCCGAAGCCCGAGTATACCTCGGGTCACTCTATTTAATTCTATAACTCAGCTTAGTTGGCATATATTTGAGTTTATTCATTCTCATCATGTTTATTAGTTGTTTTAGTTTGTATGTCTTTGGCCTTTGGAATTTTTATAACACTGGCCAACAAAAATATTATATAAATATCAGATGGTGTCTGATCAGCTGTGTGCATTCAGTAATCGACTTTTGTCTGCTTAGCGATGTAACTCGATGACGATGTGTATTTCCATTAGTTCTGATTGTGTTGTAAGTTTTTTTTTTTATTAGTGGTATTTTATTGATGAAAAGTTTATAGTTCGTAAGTGTTTTTTTAGTGTTTGTAAAGTGTAAATAAAGTGTTTGTTTTAAACTAAAGGACTATGTAGCAATTTTTTTTTGTACAATTTTTCATCATTTTTCATAATTTGTTAAAATTTTGTATTTTTATTAAACCTTTGAAGTATTTACATTTACTTAAAGCTTATTATTTTGTCTTTAAAATGATATATATACTTTTAAATAAAATAAGTAACAGATTTTTTTTTTTAATTCTACCAAAACCCCCAGGTATCTACGCACGACAATGCGTTAAGGGTCCAGGGTTCAAAGTGTTAAGTATCCAGTTTTGTTGTCAAAGTGTACTCATTTTGAAGCTTGGGAAGATGTGCTTACTTCTAACACAGGTAAAGCCAGGTACAACTGTAGTAAATCATTCAATATGAAATGTTAGTGCTCTGTAATGATTTAACATTTTCTATTTTTCTGTTCCAGCGGGCTATTCTATGAGAAATATTTGAAGTATATTTATTTAAGCGAACAGTTCGTGCCTTTTACACACAACAATCTGACGTATCTTCTGAAGGTAATTGTTGTATGTTACAGGGTACTATTAGTGAAGGTTGAGTTTCACTATAATTAGTAGGCAAAGTTGAAATCAATCAATTAGTGTTCGTTAACCGAGTCAACATTTTGACGAATGTTGTTTTGTGTTATTTTCTAACATTTCTTACAATTTCACCTTCTCTTTAAGGTTATTTTATTGCAGGTTAGTTTAATACAAATTTAATATAAAAACTTCTTAGCAACCTAATAAAATCCTAAAATTCATGTACGCTATTTTGTTTTGTGTTTTATTCTTTATTTTGTTGTTATGGTTTAGTAATGTTTTTTGTCGTTTTATTATTATCTTTTACTATTAAGGTACCGTTCCACAACAAGCGACAGAGATATACGACCGAGGCAGTCGATGAGGAAGCGTGACCGAGACACCCGACTTTATCGCTCTACAATTTAACTATGCGACTGAGACTCGTGACACATAGTCTGAAATAGCGGTTGCTATTTATAAGAATTTCAGAAGATTTTGTTAAAATTTCATAATGTGTAAATTAAAATCATTAACATTAATCTGGTTTTCACATGTATCGACACTCCGAGCACCAATTATTTGCATTTTTATATATTATGTTTTATTTATTAATCGAAACTTATGGTGGACTCCGCAAGCCCAGTACAAAATGTACAAAAGTATAACTTCATTGACATAATAATTAATCGAGATAGTTAAAATAAAATACAATTGGTTAGTGAGATATTAACGTTTTTATTTCGGAGTATGATAGTAAAGTTTAACCCTACTGTTTATACCTATTTTTTTACCATCAAGAAAGAGGCCTAGAATTATAAAATTGATGGCCTATGTGCTTAAATATTGTCGTAGAATTTTATTTTTTACATTATATGTATATATTTATTATTTATATGTATTGTAAATTTCAAACTAACCGGATGACTATTTTTATAATAAAACAATTTTTAATAAAAACTATTCATTGATAATTATGCGTTCATAAAATTTCTGGCTTATTTAGTTTAAAATTATCTTAGATGTATAATTTTTTTTAAATTGTATTTATACATATACTGTTTATGTATATTTTAAATTTAATACAAATCGGATGATTATTTTTAGAGAAAATTGATTTTTATCGAAGTCAAGTTCGTCGAGACTGCGTATAGGCTAATACGCTAGTCTACGGACAGCGCAAGTTGAGAAATAAACTTAAAATGGTATGAAATGTACAAATGTCGCGGGATGACACCCCTCAATACTGCTTCAAAAGCGGTCTGACGAGACAGAGATGAGCGCACATGACTGTCGCAAGCCTGATGATCTTCATATAATTACTCGGGTAGGAGTCTCGAAGCTACCATACTCTGTCTCGACAGCCTTTTGCCTGTCTCGGTCATCTGTCTCTGTCGCTTGTTGTGGAACAGTAACTTTAGAGTTTTTTTTATTAGTGTTTTATTTGTTTTATTTATTTATTTTATTATTTTTTTATTTTTTATTAGTGTTTATTAGTGTTTTATCTATAAACCCAAAGTTGATAGATCTGTTGGTTTTAAATTTGGTGCTATCGGTTTTTGTCTTTTTAACTAACTTTAAGATTTGAAATAGTTTTTTATTTCCATTGTTAATTATTTTTAGTGAAACGTTTTCTTTTTGAAGTGGGTTGAACAGAAAGAAAACCCAAATGGTTTTGGCAGCGCCATTTAACATTTATTGAGTTAAAAATACACTTAACCTCTCAGGATTGAGTTCGTTGGCTGGAAGGTACTCAGTTTAGGAGATTGGGTGCAAAAAGAGAAAATACATGAATTGCTTAAAAATGTAGAATCTAATATTAAAATGATTGTGTTAGGAAAGCTTATTTAAGAGAAAATATAATGGACTTTTTACATACCAAAGTATGGAGAATGGTTTTAATTCTCCCAGTTACCAAAGTAATTTAATACGCTGTGTATTGTGCGCACATTTTTTACCCCACTGTCTTTTAGATGTAAGTTTTTGATCAATTGATAAATGCCCAACTTAGCACGTGAGATCAAGGGTATTGATAAAGTAGATCTCGTACCTGTTAAATCATTATATATCGATGGAATTTTCTTCTACCATAAGCACTTCTTGAAAATGTGATGTTACCAACTTTAGATATGTAGAATGTTCAATTTTATTGACTTCTGTCCAAACTTTTTTGGAAGTGCAACTCGCTCACGTCCGTCTTGCTTCGTAGCTCAACGTAGAAGAAAGAGATCTTGCTGAAAACGCATTCAGCTTGTCTTCCGGAAGTCAATTGGTGGAACTTCCGTTTTATGATGATGGTAGAATATCACTGATAGTCTATGGGCAATATTCGTTTTCTTATTCTAACTCCCACTGTGTTTTATGTGTGATGTAGGTAACTAATCGATATATTTTTGATAAGCTCTCATTCTTATATTAACAAAGGAAACTTATACGTTAGATTGGAAGTATATTCCTTTAATCTAATCAAATTGAAGACGTTACATTAATCGTTTCTGTAATAATTGGTTGTTATTTGTTAAGTTTGACCAGATTTTTCTTTCTTTAATTGCTATTATGGTTGTTATGCTTCATAAGACAATGATGGCCTAACTGGTTTTTTGTCAAGAAAAAATATATTTACACAGATTTTTATAATTATAAACTAGTAGTTCTGTGAACAGTAGATCTCGCTCTTTGAAATAACAAATGTGCTTTCGAGCTTAGGTTAAAAATAGTGTGCCAGTAAGGAAGTAAACAGAAGGTTTAGCCAGTGAAACATTATTTTGCAATTCCCGCGATTCTGGGGTTTCTAGTACTCGTTTTTTTTTTCTTTTCTTGAGCTTTAACTGCTAAAGATTTTCTTTTAGGGGCATTGTGTTTTATTTAGTTTAATAATGCGTAAGGTAGCTAAAAATATCGCAGTATTAAGGTAAAACAAAGAATTAAATATTTACATACTTAAATAACTAAAACTTAACAATGTATTTACAGTTCCATTTCATATTCCAATATTAGAAATAATGAAAACAAGCGATGTTAAAGCGTCATGATAGTGATCTCAACCCATGTACCAACACTTCCCACGCTGTCCAACGGTCATTTTTTGTATGTCCTTTATCACCGCGAGGTTTCATTTGTTTCATCTCATTTTGTAATTCAACTAAAGCAAAGTCAAATACTTTTATAAAATAATAATTTACAAGTATACAGTTCAATTCTTGGATTTATCCTCTACACTTTCTTATAATAATATGTCATTTTTGGGCAAAGGATATTATTCCTAAATTACTATTCAAAGCAGGCCTAGTTTTGTTAGCAGTCTTGTAGTAGGAACATAAAAACTGGTGTTTGCAAAATAATAAATTTGAAATAGATCAATATTTTCATACAGTTCTATTTAGAACTAAATTACGAAACTTTTTTACATTTATGAAAAAATTACAAAACATTTTTACTACTTTTTATGTAGGCCTAAAGTTGAACTTTTTCCTTTCGTTACTGAACATGCTTGTTTCATGAGCTAATAACTTTTACTTCAATCATTTTTTTTTTACTGGCATGCATGAATTCTTTGAACCTTTATCTACAAAAAAGCTATGGAACACTTTTGAATTGGTTTAGAATAAACATAAAAACATGGTTGAAATACAAAAACTTGGACGATTTTTTACAAATTTCAAGTTTACGGCCATTTTGTGAGCTTACCGTTTGAGATACTGAAAAAAATCAAGAATACAATTTTGTTGAAAATCTAATTTGCTACCTACAAAATGTTATTAGTTTTTAAATTCGACTTTCGGTTAAGCCGTCTTACAGTTAAGACTTACTGGCTTTGGAAAAAAGCTTACACTGAGAGAACCGGTCCAGCCGCCATTTTTATTTTATTTAAGGGGTTAAAAATGGAAAAAAACCGTGTATATACATGGCTTGGCCTAGGAATAAGGAACATTCATGCAAAAAATCATCAAAATCGGTCAAGGCGTTTGGCCGTAATCGTGAGACAGACGAAATGCCGAACGGTCGAGTTAAAACGGATACCTCGCTTCGCTCGGTCAATTATTTGAACGCAACATTAAGACTATGATTCTTAGTTTTAACTATTCATTATTATTATATCTCTTTGCGGTGTGTTGATACATTGTGGTCAGAGTATGCTATGCTATGTGCATGGGATTTACTTGCAATGTTTGAGGGAAATTAATTGGAGTTTTATACATAGTAACTGGAATTAATTGTGGTAATTTTTATATTTGTAATGACAAATCATACACAATTTATATTTTGTCAAAAATAAATACAATAATCAATCATTTATTTAATTTATTTTCCAGGACAATTACGATGTACAATTTGTGCGCTCAGTATACGAAAGTCGTGTAATCACTTACCAAGAACTAAAATCTGGGAGTATTGTACATGAGGGTCCTGTAAGAATTCCGTACCACACCAAGGATCAGTACCGCCGTACTGCGAAAATCCTGGGACTGATGGATGACTTTAGAGTTAGTATTTATCTTATCTTCTAAAGCGAGAGATAATTGTCTGTCTGCTAAATGGATCTGGAATCTCCGTCTAAGGATTTTTGATTTTTTGATTTTATATGGGGCTTTTGGCCACGAGAAATCGATTGGAAATGGTCACCAGTCTGGGAAAATTCGTTTTATATGTCTTTTTATTAAATTAAAAAGTGAAATTTGTCCATTTTAAACAATACAAAGCACAGCTGATGCAAATGTTTTCAATGCCATTACAATAATCATCTGTTTTCTTTTAAACTGTATTTTATTAGAGGTAAGCGTAATGTTGTATCTATTTATAGTTACCATGGCAACGAATACTTCTGCTAAATAAACATACCCTTTATTTAGTTGTTTAATGTTATAGGCCTAACCTAAACGATGTTCACGGAAATTTGCAATAATAGTTATTGATGTGAGCGAACTAGGCCCTGCTTATAATCGAGCTTTAGCTCGGTCTCCTAGTACTTGGTTTTTAAAGGAGGTTCAGTTTTGTGTAAGGAGTTCATGATGGAGTTTTATTTCCGAACATTATAGGGTTCATTATGGTCCTAACTTCGGCTTTAAATGAAGACTTACATTATTATTGTTATTATTATTATTGTACACCTAAAATGTTTTTTGTAATAATTTTAATATGGGAAAATTAAATTAAAAAAAAAATTGGGCCAAGTAGTCCGATATATTTTAAAAAGATGTTCTCCCCATTGAAACAAATATTTTCATTAAATTTTGTTGGTAGATCATTACAAAAAAGTTTAATACAATCTCAAGAGTTTTTATATAAAATTTATGCATTTTAGGGTTCTGACCTAGCATAATATCACTTGTTTGTCACAGTCGATTTCCTCCAGAATGGATAAACGTATCACAATGAAATTTAGCATAGTTATAAGGCCTGCTAATCTGTTTTATGTTCCATCCCTGAAGATGGCGACATTGTCGGCGAAACAAGTTTAAATAATTAAACGTATTAGTTGAGAGAATCAGTGTTTAAGTTTTCTTATATAAAATATATGAAAGTACTATAGTAAAATGTCAGTATGTGGTTTGTTTTGAGAAAATATTTCTGTAACTCGAACGGTTAATAAACTTTCACGCAGCCAAAGAATTTCTGTACTGTAGAATGAATTTATTTTCAAACGTTTTTAATTTTCAGAGTGGAGTACCGAGGACGGGATACCGAGGTATTATAACATTCTTCTACAACAATAGAAGAGTGTACCTTGCCCCCAATGCAAACTGGAAAGGATACGATATTACGTGGAGTTAACATCTTGTTATATCTTCGAATAACATAGCCTGAAAAATAGTTAAATTAAATATAAGATAACTGTACATTGACATTTGTAACTGCTCTAGTTTCATTCAGTTTGTGCGTCGCGCTTGGTTACCAATCATTGTAAAACTGTTCATATTGTAAATTATTTCATTTGTTTAGACTATATATAACTTGTAATCGATACGATTATAGAATGTGATTTAATAGACACTAAATAATTTAAAATAAATTTCACTAGTATTAAGCTTTCCCACGGTTCCTTTTTCCTATTGATCCATTGGAGACTGTGCTTTAAGGGATGTTTTAGAGAACCGGACAACAAGGCGTGCAAAAATACTGGGTGCCAGGGCCGCTTTTCCGATTAGGCATGCTAGGCACGTGCCTAGGGGCGCAAAGGATTTGGGGCGCCAAATTTTGAATACGAAAAAAAATAAAGAAGGCGGAAAATGAGAGCGGAAATTTTTTAAATAAAAATCACAGGATTATATTTATTGCCTGTCAACCATGAACCATCGCCCAGTGAGTGAGACTTGTATGCGATATTTTGTTTGTTGAGTATGGCAAAAGGCTGTGCAGTACTAGTACTCATTACTATGGCATTACATTGGCACTTGATTATGATGATGTCATTAATGATTTTGCAATGCTCAAAGCTCGAAGAAAACCTTTTTTGTTGCTCAAGTGCATTGACAATGAGTCAAAAGAGGAAGAGGTCGTCTAAAAGTGGAAGATGCCAGATTGTAAAAATCGACAAAAAAGGTGAAGCATGATGAACAAAGTTTAAAGTGTTATTGCGGACATTTGCCATCGTTGGTGAAACAGAAAAGAAACACAATATTTCGATACCTGGAATCTGGTATCGTCTTCAGGTGAAATATACCTAAGACATAGAAATAAACAACTTAACCTAAAATTAGTGACAAAGCCGAAAAAAGGCTAAGCGGTCATATGCTGAAAAAGATATCTAAAAACTTAAAACACAACGGTAGAGGTAAAATAAGTATTAAACTTAAAAGTTAATATATTACACAACACAGAAAAGATGTCCCAACTGAGTTTCCTGTGTTGTGTAATATATTTACTTTTAAGTTTAATACTAATTTTACCTCTACCGTTGTGTTTTATGTCTTTAGATATCTTTTTCAGCACGTGACCGCTTAGCCTTTTTTCGGCTTTAGGTATATTTCACCTGAAGACGATACCAGATTCCAGGTATCGAAATATTGTGTTTCTTTTTTGTTTCACCAACGATGGCAAATGTCCGTAGTAACACTTTAAACTTTGTAAACAATCCATCGTCAACAACGAAATTTAAACAAAAAATTATGAACAAGTTGAAAACAGTGAGAATCGTCATACAATGACTTAGGCCTAAGTACAATTAATATTCTGATTATTTAACAAAAGGGTGGGTGGGTGGTCCGTGATGCCGTAAGGTAACTGATAATATATGAAGAAGAATGTTTAGGCCATGAAACTCCTTACGGCTGCCGTTTGCCAGTCCGGGACACGGCGGGTCCATAGGTGGTGGATAATGGTAAGACTCTCTGACTCTCAAACAAAAGAATAGTAATGATAAGAGCCTCTTTCTTTTGAGTAATGGAAAGAAAGAGAGTTAAGGGAAATTCCCTCCCGAACCAAAACTGGCAAATCAAGAACTCAAAAAAAAAATGCTCTGCTGGGTTTTTTGGACCCCCTATTATTTGATTAGTATTCCATACCTCCCAGACTCTCCCCCTCAACCCCCCCCTCGTATAAATCAAGTATGAGGGGCGCAAATGTTTGAAGTGCCTAGGGCGCTAGTGAGGTTAAAAACGGCCCTGCTGGGTGCTGTGTTTGCCTTGGTAACGGAGGCCGCAAAGGAGCTGAGCAAAAATCCGATGTAATTTTAAATAAACGGTACCAGAAACTGGCACATACTTTCTCACAAACATATTTAAATTATTAAACAGTGATGTTGGTATGACAAAATATTGATAATATTAATGTAATTGTTTATCCATTTGAGTTTATCTAGCAAATAAATCTTAGGACTTAACATGGTTGCTTCATGTTTCCGCTACGATAAGTTAATGTGGCTTCGGTCTGTGTGTATGTATACAAAGCTAGAGCGAAAACTATTCGATTGATTTCGAACAAATTTGCACCAAACATGTCAATTACTCCTGTATAGATGCACGAAAAAAGGTTTTGAAAAATTTTGAAAAACAACCCCCTTTTTGGCCAAAAAAACCCCAAAAATCAGTTATTATTAGCTAAAACAGAATTTTTAGAAAGATGCGGTTTTCTGCAAATGGTAAGTTACATTAAGGGCTACAAATAAGCCAAATTTTATCAAAATCATTAGAGCCGTTTTTTATAAAAAATAATAACTGATTTTTTTTACATACAGACATACATTTTGTAAAAACCTCTTTTTTGGACTCAGGGGGTCCCAAAACGGATATTTCCACAGAAATCTCAACATCGATTTTTTTTTGCGATCACTATACTTTCTCTATACTATAGTATAGTGAGAAAGTAAAAGCAACAACATTTTAAATATTGGTAATGATTAAAAGACAATCACAATTTTTT
>JAGFPH010017006.1:134-18367 GCA_018207615.1 Philaenus spumarius
TAAATTAATTACTATTTTATTTAACTATTTTGTGTTTGTAAATAATTAATTTTTGTACCTGTCCAATTTAATATTAATTGCTTAATTTATAAGCTAACTTCCACATTGATAGTAAATTAATTACTATTTTATTTAACTATTTTGTGTTTGTAAATAATGTCTGTACGTATTCTTTTGTATGTATCAAGTAAAACATAAATGTACAAAGTTTCAGCTTTCTAGGTTTAAGGAAATTATAACAAACAATAGTTATGTTTTTAGGTTTTGTTTCGACCTTTAAAGCCAAATATTTTAAAATCCTTCCTTAGTCCACCTCTAGCAATTATGAGCAATATGTGTACCTAATTTTACGATTGATTAACTTGTTTTTTGCCTTACTGGTACTAGATTAATCAGTGCGTAACTAAGGACGGACCGCAATGCACGTGCGAGTGTTTTTATCCGTAAGACTATATTCATATCTTCGTTCAAACGTGCTGTGTACATGTATAGTGTTTGTGTTTTGTGTTTGTGTTCGTAAATTCTGATTAACAAGTTAATGTTGTTTTGACGTGCATTAAATTAAATGCCAAACATTTTAATAATATAATCGGTTCGACATTGCCTGAGAAATAGGCGAAACGATCGTCACCGCCAAACAGAAATAGAGACATCAAACAGGACTGTGAGCAGCATTTCACGTAAACAAGGTATTTATTTCTAATTTTACATTCCTAGGCAGTATCTTTTTGAAATATATAACAAACAATAATTATTGTTTTAGGGGTTGTTTCAACTATTAAATTAGAAATATGTTCAAGTCGTTTCTTAGTGCACCTAACATTAGTGAAAAAGATATTGGGTTGTTCCGGGACTTTTTGCCACCCCTGTATATATAAAATCGAAAACCCACTCACTCACACATTGATCACAGTATCTCAAAAACCATACCGCCTAGGAACGTGAAATTTGGTACACATGTTGCTCATAGGAACTACAGGCGGACTAAGAAACGACTTAAAAATATTTGGCCTTTAAGAGTTGAAACAACCCCTAAAACAATAATTATTGTTCGTTATATATTTCAAAACCATATACTGCCTAGAAACGTGAAATTATGTATACATATTGCTCATAGGTGCTAGAGGTGGACTTAGAAAGGATTTTAAAATATTTGGCTTGAAAGGTCGAAACAACCCCTAAAAATATAAATATTGTTTGTTATAATTTCCTTAAAGCTAGAAATCTGAATTTTTTTACATTTATGTTTTACATGATACATACAAAAAGAAACCAGTTTTACATTTGGTTACGTGCTGCTAAGGGCTGAAAATGTGATAACAACCCCTAAAAACAAACAAATATTATTTTTATTCCTTCTTTAAGCTGAAGGGGGGGGGGTCAAAACCTCCCGAAATTTAGTAGTAAACATTAATAATAGGTTTAAAATGTACAAATTAAATTATAAAATAGACAACACAACAGAGGATCTAGCTCACAACTCGCAAGAGAGTAAGGCTGTAACCTACTGCATCCATGTGTATTGTACGTTGTAATTTAATCAAGTAAATCTAAATATCAGTATGCATGCAATGCACAATGATGTAAAATATGTTGCTGGATCCTCTGTTGTTTTATCTATTTTATAATTTAATTTGCACTTTTTAAACTTTGTTTTTATTTTTCCCTCCTAATTTTGGGGGTTTGGGGGGGGGGGGTTAACCCCCTAACCCCCCCTGGCTACGGCCTTGGTAGCAGCTAGTTTTCAATCAAGAACTGCATATAAAAGAATTACTAATAACTAAATAAAACTGAATAACTACCGGGTGTCCCGTAGATATAGTGTAAAAATGTGATTATTGCTTTTTGGGTTATTTTTATTGAAATATAGTCTTCTTGTTCAAATTGAACTAAAAGACTACATTTAAATAAGGTGATCCGCCACCAAAAACATATGTTTCTTGTATTTGTATGATTTAACCTTTAAATTTATTTTTATACTGTTTAGTACAACTAAAAAGAATGATTTGGGGGGGGGGGACATTTTCCCCGCACATTTATGTATTTTTAAACTAAACATTTTCATTTTTTTTTCGTTTTTTGAGGTTTTTTTAATTCTTTAGTATTTACTAGGAATTTGGTATTTTTTAAAACTATTACATCTAAACGTGTTGTATTTTTCAATTAGAAATCTATAAAATCGTGTTTAAATATTGTTTTTATTACAATAAGCTGTAATCTCTTTTACCGACATTTAGCGGGATAAAATAAACCCTATATTGTTTTGGTTTGAAAATATTGAAATAAAAAGTAAAAAATGGCTTCTAACAAAGATAGAAAATTGTTAAACTCTCATTTAAAGAATTAAACTAACATACAATTCATCAATTAATTAATGTAGATATTATATATTCCGGTAAAATTAGCCAAAAAATTGCTAAATAGGAGGAAAAAATAATGCTTGGTTACAGAAATAATTGTATTACCTATTCTCTACATACATAATTTATTGTAATTTAATGTAGTTTATTTAATTCCATGAATAGTTAAATATTACTCGATAGTATAGAGAACCCACTTTAATAAAATAAAACGTCTCGCTGATACAACACATACAAGGTATTATATATATCAAAGCAGCTCTACGAACTGTGTCAGTTTCTATTTATATCAAAACACAATTTAGAATTTTGTATAAAGAATTTTTGGTCGCTCGGCTTTGCTGGGCCTAAAATAAATAAAATTAAAGATTTAAGGGTCAGCTCCCACCCACATTCCCGGATCCCAGCACCTTAGATGCGACCTTTGTTCCCGTTATTTTTTCATTTATTTCGGTATTAAATTAAATAACTATTTTTATTTCTACACAATGTATAAATAATAAATATTTCATCTATATAAATAAAAATGTAAATGTGCGTTTGTTCAAAATCGATAATCTCAGAAAGTTCTTCACCGATTGCTTTGAAATTTGGACACAATATTCCATTCGAATCCACGAGTGTTTTTATATACTTTTTGAAAAACTGTAGCATCTAATAAACACAAAAACAACAAAAAATAGGCTCAATATTTAACAAAAATGCAAGCCCCATTACATATGTTTATGGACTATAATAATAACAGCTGTAATCAACTTTTTCCTATGATATTTCCATTATCAGCTGATTTCAAACTTCAAACAAAAATATTTGGATTTCTATCTTTTAAGATAGGTTTTTGTGAACAACGACATCTGTTGAAGTAAAAACAAAACACACTATCTCTATTCTCTACTTTAATATTGTAAAGAGGTAAAGTTTGTTTTTTTGTTTGTTTGTTTGTATGTAGGGGGTCATCTCTGGTACTATTAAACCGATTAAAAAATAGTTTTAATAATAAAAAGCTACACTATCCCTAAGTAACATAGGCTATAATTCATTTCGATCAAAACCTTTTTTTATTTCAATATTTGTAAATTTAGTCGGACAAAATTCTTAGGTTAGGCCTAGAATGATAAACCAACACATGTATTTATATTTATTACCATAGTAACCAATTGAATAAAATAACATAATATAGCTGTTTGCTCCAATATTTCCATTAACAGCTGATTTCAAAGTTTGAAGCAATATTTTTGTATTTCTAGCTTTTAGGTTATGGTTTTAAAGTGTACACCTGAGCCTTGCTGGTTCTTTTACCATTATTATAACTGCTGTTATAAAATATAAGAAACAATTTGATTTGAACATTTAACATTATTTACCATCTTAGTTTTGAGGTTATTTATTAATCCTACACCTTTATTATAAATTAGTGGACCGGGCAATGCTTCGCTATTGCTTGATTTACCTAACCTAAAATTATATTCAGTTTTTGATCCAAATCAGTTGTTGATCAAAATCAGCTGTTGATAAAAATCAGCTGTTTTAAGCTTTTCATACGAACAGCTGTTTTTTGTGCCCCTGATAAAATCAAAAGAAATCTTTCTTCTTCTTCCTTAAGATTGACCTTCCATAAGATTAACATGGCAACTTTGAGGGCCACTGGGGCGAAGCCCTTAGCATACATTGAGCTCATTTTAAGGGAAGCACAACTTCAGAGTGAGCTCTGTAAAATGACACCAAAAACATCAAAATCGGTTAAAAACTCTAGGAGGAGTTCTATTCACAAAATAACCCCTAGCAAATTAATTATGTATAGATAAAACATAACATATGTTTTTAGAAGGGCTGGGGGGTTGGCGTGCGGAGCACGCAGGCGTCTCCCCTAGTATGCTAATACAATGATCTTTATTATCTGTTTATATTTGTTATAAATTAATTACTGTACATCAAAGTTAAATTATAACATTCTTAATTTAATAAAACCAGATTCTTGCTTTGCTCAACCAAACCTTTACACATAATTCCAATCAACTGTTCAGTCAATTCACAACCATTTTAATATATAACGAATTCTTATAGTAGCCTACTTCCATTTATATGTCACAATTATTGTACCACTAAATTTTATAACAAATTTACTGTGATAAAGTGTACCCATTAGTATTATTTAGTGAGTACTTGAGAGCTATTAAATAATAATAATATTAAAAAGCTTATTCAAGACCAGAATGTATCGCATGTTATCCAAGTCATCGTGCCTAGGTACCACGATTTAGATACAACCTCAGCATATAGATGGTGTCTAGCAAAAAAGGCCTAACCAACAGAATTTTTTTTTTATTGTTATTAAAGTTGTTATTTTATTATTAGATAAATTTAGTTTGTTGACTTAGAAAAACGACATGACTGCTATTTCCTATCAATAATTTTATATTTTAGTTCACGTTTCCCAAAATATAGGCTTAGCTGACATTCTGAAGTCATTGTACAAAAAAGTCACAACTTATTTATAATAGCATCGGTTCTTATGGGAGAAGCAACAATCATAATCATAATCATATGTTTATTTGTCTTGACCAAACATTTTTGGAATAGACATAGTCACAAAGTTACAATTAATTCAATTATAAGTTGCTTCATATTAAAAACTTAAAAAAAAAGCATAAATTAACAAAGGCATTGTAACAGTATTAAACGTAACAATAATAAATATTTACCTAATAATAAAACACATTGATTTACATTACCAAAATTCAAGTCTTTTAAAACATCAAAAGGAATGCATTCAAAGAGTAATATGGGTGTTCAACAAGCCATTCAAAAATCACCTTATCAAACTTTTTAAATGTTGTGAATCGGGCAGCCATAGGCAATTTATTAAAAAATGTCACACAATTAAATCCATTTCTCCTAATTGATTTAATTAGTCAAATCAGCGGAACATTTGTTTTGTTTTTATTAATGGTATTATATGAATGGTGGTCACTTCTAAGAGGAAAACTATCGAGATTTAATTTTGTATATCTTAGGACCATCTAAATTTATAAATTGTATTTACTTTAAATCTTAAGATTTTTAAATAGTGGCTTGCAGTGTTCTAAGGGACCTACACCACATATAATGTGTATAGTTTTTTTCTGCATTATAAAGACATCATTTACATTATAAGGAGAGGAGGCTTCTTAAAAGTGTCTACTTAAAATTCCAATGTATGCCAAAAATAAATAAAATAAATCAGAGTCAATGTAACAAGGAGTTATTAAGAGTAACAATGTAACTGGAGTAAGTTACCAGTCAATGTAACAATACTAAGAGTAAAATTATCACAAGAATATATACTCCGCCATCCGATGTTAGGCCAAAAAACTATTTTTATAAAAATGTAACTTTACTATGCAAATACGGAAGTTAATTTAACATGAAGCTAAATAAATTTCCAAACAAGTCGGTAGTAAACAAAAATAACAAAAACAATAGCCCTGTCCTATTAAGAAATTGAAAAATTTAAATACAGATGAAAGATGCAACAGAGGAAATTTTAGAAAATGTGAACTTTGGAAATTTTAAAAGACACTTAAGACGCCTTCTTAACATAGGATGGTTATGTATGCTTGTGTTAGTTTTATAATATTATTTTATTGATTTATTAGTTATGGTACAGTAACATTGCAAAATGAATTTGTAATTATTTTTATTTTACTCTTAGTATACCTCCACTGTTATATTGATTCTAATTTAGTTTCTTTGTTTTTTGCAAACGTTTGAAATCACTACTAGAATTACTGAGATTATATTATGTTATTGTGATGGTGTTAATTCAAATAAAATGTCGATAACAATTTTTAAGTAGTCAAATTTATGATTTTGTAACCTCTATGATCTTAGAGTTGTCACAATTGTACCGTGTTTGGACTCAATTTGCGAGGAATAATATTTAGAGTTCAGTAATTAGAGTAAAAATTAAGTAAAGTTAACGGTTAGAAAAATGTGATTTTTTAGCACAAGGGCTAGTTGGTGATTCATAGGAGAACCGTTAAGCAGGTAGGCCGTGTGAGTGTGTCTGCGCGTGTCGGAGTGAAGGTCGCATGGATGTTTGTACAGACTATAATGACACAGACTAAAAATGTGTCAAAGAATTGAATTCGGCCACCAATAAATGCACTTTGTTGTTGGATGAACCTACCCGACGATCTTCGAAACCCTTCAACGCATTTGCCTCACAATTTACTGGACTACCCGAAATCCATAAAAATAATAACCCAATTAGACCATTAATAAATTACACCACCGCACCAGGTTATAGAGTCGCAAAAATTGGAACAATTAATAAAACAAACATAGAAATAAAAAACAACTACAGCGTGTCAAGTAGCATCAGTGACGTAAATAACACCCCCGCAACCTCCGCGATCAAGTCAACGGGTGCCGCGACCCTGGAAGATAAAAAGTATATAAAGGATTTAAAAAAATAAAATTTAGTAAACACATTATCAACAAAATAAATTTTAAAATGAACAACATTTCATTAAGATATCAAAATAAAACTGTTCCATCAATAATATAACCACGGATCATAATTCTGAAACCGTAATCATTATAGTTGCGCAATCTGTTTACTAGCAGTTAACAATAATGCCTGCTAGACTTTAGTAATTAATAAGCGAACTATTTGCTCCCCATCAAACAAATGTATTTCATTGATGTAAATGTATAACCAACAGGTGTTAGGCTAGGGAATATTGGGACGCGTTTAGCGCTAGTCACGCGACGTGGCACAGTGTGACTTTTTGTAACATACGTAAATGAATGGAGTAACGCAACGCTACGCAGACACGACAGACATATAGCACAGTGGCAGTGACACAGTTTCTCGCACCACGCGTCACACATCTCACGAGTTCAGTACTCTGCTGTCGCTCAAAGGTTTTGGCGCCCAGTTGCGAATTTTCCACTATCACATATTTCAGATGTTGGCCCAGGAAAAGCTGATAGAGGCCTAATTAATTTTAATAATGTTGAAAATAAAATTGAATTTATTTGAATAATAAAGCTGAATTTTCATTAAAGATTAAAAAAAGTAATCTAGGCCTACATATAAATAAATAAATATATATATCCACTGAATTGTTTAATAACTTAAATATTTTTTGTTAATTAATTAAAACTGTGTTTTATATGTTCTCTGAATTTTACTACGAAATAATTTTTAATAAAATATTTGGCGTTTGATATTAATCCGGTTAAAATTTAAAAAACATATGTCTTCATAAAGTCATAAACTAATAAGTGAAAATGTTTAAGGTATGTACATAGAAAGAACATAATATGTATCCTTCCGTGCACTTCAGTGAGTTACGGTTCATCCGGAAGTAGTTAGAAAAACAGCAAGTAATTCTGAAGTAGTTTTAAATTAGGTTAGATTTAATAAACATAGTTTTATCCGTGAATCATTCATTTTAAACATTCTAAAAAGTAAAAAGAAGTAAAATTCACGTGTCTACTGGGCGAGGTTGGGAGCAACAGCGTTGTAATTTGCGTTCCACAAAGCGACGCGTGTGGCGAGACCGTGTCATGCAGCTCGCGTCATGTCATCTCACACGCGTTAATCGCGTCCTAATGATGTGTGCGTAGTATAGTAGTCATCAACGTGATAGACAAAGTATAATCATCTCCTTCAAAGTATTAGGCCCGCCCTCGTGCTATCGACCTTACACGTAAACCGACAAGTATTTCCACATGAAGAAAAAGAAGGTTTTAAATAAATGTAATTATAACAAGATTTTTGTAAATAATAAACCTTGATGTTTGAAGTTTCAGTCCGGGGCGGATCCAGGTATGGGCGAGCCGGGCAACCGCCCGAGCCCCGCGCCCAGCAGGGCCCCGCGGCGCAGCCCGGACCTGAAAAAGAGCAGGTCAGGTCGGTCGGTTATAAACGCGAGGCCCTTAAGCTCAACCAGCCTATAAGCACGCAAAGAGTAAAAGAGACATAGAAATCTATTATATTTAAATTTCTCACTCTGAAATTATTGCGTCAGTGTGAAATACATAAAGAAGCCCACAAAAATGGGCCGGTCGAGTCAGCGGGGCCCTGCGGTCCGGACCTAACCGAAAAACGAAGTTCGGTTAGAAGCGTGACCCCTTAAACCAGCCCCATAAGCAAGCAAAGAGTGAATCAATGTAAAACATTTTAAAAAAACCAAAATCCGATATTTATTGTTATTATTTTTTTGTAGAGCCTTCCTGGGCCTAAAGCGGCTCGAATTGAATATAGAATGGAAAATTTTTATTCTATATTCAATTTGAGCCACAGAGGTCTAAAGATTAAAGAAATCTGATTCATAAGTGCGGGGTCCACCTCCAACTCAAGTTGGCCCCTTTCAGACGGAGCGAATGCGGACGCGGGTCAGGGCTATAGAATACAAGGGCTGGTCCATTTCTTTGATGTTGACGCTCGCCGATAGTCCTAACCTTCCCCTTAGTCCAGTCAAATGGTGATTTGGCCAGGAAAAAATATAGAAGTTTTTTTTTCACTTGTTCTATATGTTTTTTGGGATGCTGAATCCGAATTTCAACTTTGCTACTTCCTACGGAATGGCTTCACACCGAAAATTGCAAAAAACCTCAAAATTTTTGACATTTTTTCAGTTTTTTGCCAAAACATCATAAAAATATGCGTTTTTTGCGGTAGACCTTCCTACATAAAAATAAAGTACATTAAATTTCCTACAAAAAACATTCCTCAAATGTATTTTTTTGGTTGAATGGTTTAGCCGCTAGAGCGCGCTGAAAAAAGGCAAAAATTTCCCACTTTGTGGGAAACCCTGTTTTATTGTTAGTTTTTCGGTTGTAACTTAACACCTATGTTTGTAATTATGAAAAACTTGGATTCTGCTATAACCACATTAAATTTCCTATTAATTTCACACCTTAATCACTTATTTTGGCCAAACATTGTAGCCGCTAGAGTACGTTGAAGTTTTATCTCATATTACGCGAAACCGCTAAATCAAGAGCCCTTCACGTAAAACTCAGTAGATACCTCTATTATCACTATGTAGTTATTAAAAACTGTTTATTTGGTCTTTATAATTAATTAACGTAATTACATTGTAATTATATATATATATATATATATATATATATATATATATATATATATATAAAGATTAGGTACCATTTGGCTGCATTATATGGCACGATTTGCATTTGATTTGGCGGCTGGTTCTAAATGGAAGCCGTATACGGCCGCCAAATTGCAGACCCTGTTATTCTGTCTTATAATGATGATTAATGACGAATAAAATTGATTTGTATTGGCAGTCAAATGGGACCCTAGTGTATATTTTTAGTTCCAAAAAGTTATGTCTTGGAGTGCTAGTATCGCTACGGTTCACAAGTGGATATTCATTTTGTAAATTTCGGCGCAAATCTGGCGGCCGAGGTCTGGCAACGCTGCAATTAGACACTGCATCCTGTTTTAACGGATGTAGCTCGAAGCTCTGTCTCACGTTTGCAGGAACTCCTGATTATTTCCTTATTTTGAAAAACTCTGCCTCTAAGGTTGTTTTTATATTGGATTTTTATTGACTAAACGATGGTTTCTGTTTCTTTCTTTCGAATCATCGCTCTTCTTTTTCTCCGCGGGTCTGTGTAGCTGTATAAACATAAACTATATGAAATAAATACAGGAAATAACTATCAGTATATTACCTGCTTGTTAGTCCGTCGTGTGACTTCTTTGATTCGTTTTACTACGACGCGTTTCGAGACCGTAGTCTCATTATCAAGTAAATAATATATTACTTTCAGGTTATTATTATAATATTCAGGTCGTCATATACACACTAAAACACAAACACAATAAAAACAAAAATACACAACACATGATAATTTTTTGTGCGACACGGATTAAGTCGGTTGGTGTACTCTATCTCGTCGTCTACGATACACTAAACTAAGCAGTCTATTTGTAAGGTGGTCATTGACCAGACCTATCTTGATAACCGAGGGCTGTATCGTATAGGTCGTTTGATTGAAAAGATAGCTGATCATTCAGTAACTTATCTGGGTTATGTCTGAATTCTTTATAAATTTCTAATTCTTCTATGGCGTTCATTAATCTCCCCTTTACGCAATAATGAAGAGGTGTCAAGTTATTGTCGAAATGCATGTGACTGTGGTTATAGTCTATTAAATGTTGAGCATAATTTGACTTCATTTTACGCATGTTATTGTGCGGCAGGTGTTCTTTAAAGCGTTCTCTAAGCGCTCTGCCTGTCTGTCCAATATAAAAGCGGTCACAATCGTTACAGTTTATTCTGTATATACCTGACTTCCTTTCTGTTGGTGTCGACCGTTTATGACGCAATATTTTTTGAACATTGTTATTTGTTCGATGCGTGATGTTAACTTTGTGTTTATTAAATGTATTTTTTAGCATCATAGGGACAATGTTAGAATATTCGATCGAGACAAATTTATTAATTTCCTTGTTTTTACGTGGCATGGATGTCCTTTTCATGTGTTTACGTAATAATTTGTCGATCATTGAACTTTGATAGCCGTTTCGCTGTGCTATATGCTTTATGGTGTTAAGTTCATCATGGAAGTCCTGTTTATTTAGTGGTATAGGGAGAAGGCGGTGGATGAAGCTGTTGTAGGCAGAAATTTTTTGAGACATGGGGGGGGGGGAGGGATATATTATTTACTTGATAATGAGACTACGGTCTCGAAACGCGTCGTAGTAAAACGAATCAAAGAAGTCACACGACGAACTAACAAGCAGGTAATATACAGGTTATTTCCTGTATTTATTTTATTTTATGAAGTGACTTAGATACCAAAAATCATGAAACTCAAAAAAAAAAAAATAATAAATTATACCTAGTAGGTATTCCTACTTCATATTTATTGTTTATTATTTAATTGTTACCATGATTGCTTGTATTCATTAATGCTTCAATCTTACAAACATAATCATCACATAATAATGATTTATATGAGACATCTTATAATTTTGTCATAAATTATAGCAATATAATAGTACTAAATATTTGATTATGCTTTATGTATATGGTACAAATGTATTTTTAGTGATTTTTTTATGCTTAAATTAAATTACATGTCTTACATATTTTTATATAATTGTATTAGTATTGTAGGTTATTATGTAATGTTTGACCTAGAATATACTTATTCTTTGTTGTTTATATTCAATATTTTCACATATCATCTTTTAAATTATATATCCTACATGTTCACATATACAGTTTATGAGTGTATTATGTATAATTCTAACTTATATATATGTTATTTTGTATCTAATTTTATATATATTCATGTTTTCCCCCCTGTAGTTATTATCCCCATTACAATTATTAAGTTACTGTTCTTCCATTGGTCGTTACATGTTTAGACCATCCCCCCTACTAAGACTCTGCCTATATATAGTTAAGAACCATGTAACCAAATTAGTTATAAGTTTGTAACCATCACTGATGATGATGACTTGGTCATCGAAACGCGTTTGAATTATTAAACGTTTTTATGAGAAACTGTGTTCTGTTTTTATTTATAAAGAGTTAATTATAAAAAAATAATGTTTTATTAGTTATTAGGAATACGGACTATGTCTATTTGTGAAATAAAAATAAATATGCTAGATGTAGCACAATATTTGAGGAAGTTTTACATTTTCTTTATAAATATCACGGAAGAGGATTTATATGTTCACCATTTCTTTCCTTACAACAATAACGCCTGTTCAGTAACACCATTATTTTCTCCAGAAATACAAATGCACTTCATTATTATTTTATTTATAGGATCCCATTAAATAAACTCACAGGGTTTTTACGTTAAAGGTTTTAATTTACTACATGATTGAGTAATCATGAATAGTTCTTGCATGCTACCCAATAGAACCCTTTCGGCCTTCATCAGCGAGGGAAATCGTTGTTCATTTAGTAACTATTTCCTGGTTATATTAAATTCTTAATCTATTTAGTAATCTGTTATATGGTTTATGCAGTCAAGTTCAGATAGGTGCCACTGATCAAATAACCCTCAAATAAGAAACGTGTCAACAATGTCGCCCAAATGTTTTTCCGGCTAAATGTAGCGGCCTTCAACGAATGCTGAGACTTTGACTCACTTAAGGCATAGTGACCAAAAACTTCAATATAAAAAAGTTCATCATAAACTCCATTTCTACTTCTTTTTTTCAGCAAAATATACAACTAATTTTTATTTATTAACTTTTTGTTAGATGTACTGATGGGAAACATTTTTGTTTGGATACATTTTACCAAAAATTCTAGCACAGTTTTATTCTAAATACAGTATTTCAAATTCTAAGACAGTAAAGCTATTGACTTGAAACTTGCTATCCACTGTAACTAATTTGAGTGACACTAGTACAACAGGTTTTAAAAGTAACCGGTAACGCTAAAAGTCCACTGTTTATAGTGCTTTATGTAACTGTAACCCCAGCCTTAAAAATGTCTAGATGTCGACAAGACTTTAATCATACTAATGAAATAAAGTCATAATAAACGGCATTACCAATGTGATAATTGAATGAACAGAAATGCCAAAGCAGGTTTATCTTGTATTTTGTATGGTTGTGTACAAAATACACGAAATAACCACTAAATTTTATTAAAAGTATTTAATAAGTGGACCCGAAGTTAGCGGACCCTGCAATGCTTCGCTTTGCTTGATTTAATTTTAAGGAAAGTTATTCCATTTCATTACATTGACCTAAGTAATTGAATTGCAAATGGTTTTTATGTCACTTAGGAATAATACTACACAAATTTAGATTTATAGTTTGTAGGAAGTTAGCGCAATTTATTTTTATTGTATTTATAGGTGTACCTACCAAATTTTAATCTCTTTGATTGTAGTGATCCATATTCTCTAAACAATATTGGTACTAATATTTGCAAATTCAGAAATTGTTAGTGAAATTAGTTTGAGTAATTTTTGAGAATATAGAAAAAGTAAATGTATCTATTTATTGAATTTTTACTGTAGTTATTCAATTTCATCCCTTTGACATAAGTAATCAAATTTTACGAGGTTTTTATATCACATAAAAATAATATTATATAATTTTAGCCTTTTAGCTTGTATTATGTCAGTTTAATTTATATTAATAGGGTAGCAACCCCATTTCAATTTCTTAGACTGTAATAATTGTAACGTCTAAACACTCCTGATAACGATAGACCTATGGATAAACTGTGCAATTATTAGTGAAATAGGTTGAATAGTTTTTGAGACTATAGAGGACAAAGAAAAAAGAAACAAAGATACAAACATTCGTTTTCATTTATATAGAGTACATTGTCATGTCTTGAATATTGTTTAAAAACAGAAATATTCTACATAAAACTTACAAATTTAACGTTATTTTTATGTAGACCATATAACTGTGGACAGTGAACATATACTTTTTTCAAACCCCATGTATTTTTTAAAATTTGATGTTTTATTTACATTGTTTTAATTTCAATTTGGTTTATACTAAGCTACCGTACGATATTTACGTACAATTGCTAAATCATCAAGTATTTTACAATTAAATGCGAGACTCAATAATTCTGCATTCATTTTATTCGTGTAATGCAGGCCTAAATGAATTGACGACGTTGTAAGAATTTATGTACTGTATTTACACCTTGTTGACTCACATTTCAACTAAAATATTTGCTAAATCATACACATTTGAATAAGAAAATCAGACGGTATTGTCATTTCTTCCTATGAATATTAATGGTAATAAGAAACCACACCTGCTAAAAATATCTCTTCTTTTGTGGGAGAATCAGGAAACTGGTGTATATTTTGTATATTTACAAAAGTTTTTTTTACCTTAATCTTTAAATACCGTTTGTGGTTGTATCTCTTATGCCGTATATACTTGAAATTTTATAAAATCGTTAAGCCATGTTATAAATTACATTACTGACAAATGTACTGACACAAATAATAAAACCCGTTTAATGGAATCACTTATTAATATCAAATATAAGTTTAATTACGGTAAGTAATTTTGTATAAGTAATAATTATTAATTTGTTTATGATATATATGATAACATAAATACAAAAATAGGTAACAAATTCTCAAAAAAATACTTCATGTGTTTTGTACAATTTACTACACATAAAGAATGTCCCAACGTTTAGAAAACGTACAATTTGCCAATCTTTAAAAAAGCACAATAACTACATTTTCGATATAGAAACAAAATATATTAAACAAGAGTGAGACTTTTCTTAACAATCGCCAAACTAATCTTAGTATCTCATAGAAACGTTTCAAACAAAGTTAGTAAGAGTGTAGACTAAATATTACATCTTCTGTCAAAGGTAGGATACGATACTACTGAGTCAACTTGTCAAAAGTTAAAAGGATAAAAAACAATCTAAGAAGCCGGATGTCTAATCCAAGGCCAACGCGACACTGTGTTTATTCAAGTGCTGCCTCACTGCATATAGCGAGCAATCTGCTCATAAGCTGTGTAAATTGACTTGTCTAACGTAAGTTAAGAGTAAGCCGTGTTAGTCTCGACGCCAGCACAGCCTGGAAATAGAAATCCTAAACAACCGTGTAAGAATGTGTATGTGAAAAACCTGCGAAACGAGCAAATATAAAATAAATTAATATTCTTGCTCCTTATGCATTGGGAAAGCCGATAGACACGAAAAAGTAGGGGGTTGCGTTGCGAGCCTTGCTCGTTTTACGACGCTTGCTCGGAATGGGGTGTGTATACGTGAAAATTTGCTCGGTTCCTACACTGTACAAACACACACACATATTACAGCCAAATTGTGAAACGGTCGAGTTAATATAGTATTGGGTAGACTCTCGTGCAGAATAAGCCTATGTAAAAGCCGGGAAAGGGATTTTACGGCCCAACACACTAACAAAATACACTGCTAATTCATGAAAATATGATCTTGGAGTACCGTCGAAATGTCCGTGTTTCCGTCAAGCTACCTCGCACCAATTCATTACGATGTCAAAGAAATCGACAGCTCAGTTGGATAGAGTCTCTATACTAGTAATGTTATTGGAAAACACGATGAATCTTTTTTTAAATAAAATAAAACTCAGGTATCCTTGCTCAATTAGAAACCAAAAACTGCACGGTAGTCTGCAGATATGAATATATGCCATATTATTGAAAACATTTGGTAGAATTTGCACAGGTAACTAGAAAAGATTATAAGATGCATTTTCCATACTGTACGCATGCACTATGTGGCAGACATTATTTTGTGTTCCTGCTCCGATTAAAGGTTTCCTTTCGCTCCGTTCAGGGTCACGTCCAATGTTGTACCTTGTTGAATTACAGTGGTTAGTGTCGCTCTCATAAAGTGATGTTTTTGACGTTACAGTGTTTTGCCAACAATTTATCATTGGATTACTTTTTAATATGCATCTTCTTTTCTTTTTATTATTATTTCATTATTTCGACTCAAAAATGTATCCTGTGCTTCCTTTGTGAAACCTTCAGTAATGACTCTTTTATTTATTTAATTTATATTTAACCCTCGTTGAAGTCGCACTTCCTTAGATACGAATTGCTTCAACCCTATTTCCGTTTGTAACCTACCCGCGTTTTTCTCCTTAGCAATTGTGCCCATCTGCGTCCCTTTACATCCTTTTTCAATACCAGCGTCTCAAACCACTATCCTATACTCGGTACTCACTTTCATAAGTAACTCAGTTTCTACTACCTTAGAAATGTTATCACTTTCTCCTACATTTTCTTTATTTGAATCATTCTTTATTAATACTTTATCAATTTTACTTGAATTGTTTTTATTTATTTCTACCCCGTTAACATCTTTAAAATTATTTTTCTACCTTGAGTTTATATTAAAACAATTAATTTTTATTTTATTTTCCTAATGGCCGATTGTTTTTCTATAAACGGTATTTGCATTTCTTTATCAATTTTAAATTTAATATATTTGTCTTCCATGTTTATTCTGGCTTGTAATTCGAATAATATGTCACAACCCATTATCACACGTGACCTTAAACCTTTTACGACTATCAACTTCATGTCTATTGTTTTTGCCCCCAATTTAACTTTAACCATAGCTTGCTTGTTTATTTTTGTATCCGTCCTTTTAACGCGGTAACTATTTCAACGTTTGTTACAGGAGTTTCAAAATGTCTACATCATTACCTTTTAAATGCTCAAAGTAATCTAATTGTACTACACTTATATCCGCACCGATATCAATCTCTCTAGTACCGCCGTGTTAAGTTCAATTTCCGTGAAATTTGCCGGAATCTCTTCTATAGGCTTTTTTTGTATCTTGATTACTTAGCAAGTCATCCCGTATGTTATAATGAATACTACCTAACGCTTTCTGTTTACTATTTTCATTTTTTCGGTTAAATATACATTGGTTTCAGATTCGATCCTAGCCAATGGCAAAACATTATTTTTACCTTTTTATTATTATTTAACTTTGTCATTACTTTATTTATATTTATTGTTATTTTATTCACAGCCCTGTGTTTCCTAAATATAATGTCTTTCTAGGCAGAACCTCCTTATTTAGTTTTTCGGCTTCTGATTAGGAGTAGGCTTTGGTGGACTGGGTCTATTTGGGTTTGGGTGTTTGGAGTTATTTTGGTTTTGACCATTAGTCCAGTCAACCTGTGTCGTAAAATACCCGATAGAGGAAAAAATAGTATAAAGCTAATTTTTCCCCCATCGATTACTATAGTTTAGACAAGTGTATTGCCAAAAGTCCCCACCCCTACCCCCTTGCTTCCCCTCAGCGCCCCCCAAAGTTAGAAATTGCAAGGGTTTCGTAAATCGCGTTTATCTCAAAAGGTATTGGAGTCAATTTTTTCGTTGTCTTTCTTATAATTGTTTCTACAATTAATGTCCTAATCCTTTTTATCGAATCTTTTACCGTTTGGTAGTTATTTGTAAACAAGCTGATAAAAGTGTATACATTTAATTACGTAATTTTACTTTTGGTTTCCACCTATTTACACTTACATTTTACACAGAAATGTTTCAAACAAAACTTTTAGCCCCTTTTAAGAGCTTTAAAATTGCGTATCACATGACATACTTAACGTTTATATATTGCTAGTATCAGCCGTGAAAGTGCAATGCGCACAATTTTCGCGGCACTCAGCAGTAGAACGAGCCCCCGCTCTGTCAAACTAATTTGCTTGTTAATGAAACTCCATAACTGTGTACGTTTAAATAAGTTATAGTTGCAGGTTGCTATGGAGTCGTCAGTTAATTTTGACATTATAATCGGCTAAACTTGTTGGCTGATAAGGAAATGCCACGTATTATCTTATTTTATTTGTTGATGCAACGCTTTTAAGTTCATTAAGTTTGTGATTTTACTACAGATATTATTGAAAAAATCAAGATTAATCACTTTACAATTTCCAAATTGCCCTGCGTACTAAACAGGATACACACCGGACAGGATGTATGTAATGTTGAAGTGTCGGCTTGGAGTCGGGGATGAGTGGCCGCAATAAGCAAAGTTTCGACTATGACCTTGAGACAGAAGGGGCGTGTTGTGTTGTATGACTCATACCGTTCTGACTTGAAAATCCAGTCAAAATAACGCTCATTAAACTAATTAAAGTTAAAAGTTAAAATACACGGCACGACATAAGGTTTCCCGTCAAAAAAACGCTCATTAAACTGATTAAAGTTAAAAGTTAAAATACACGGCACGACATAAGGTTTCCAGTCAAAAAAACGTTCATTAAACTGATTAAAGTTAAAAGTTAAAATACACGGCATGACATGAGGTTTCCAGTCAAAAAAACCCTCATTAAACTGATTAAAGTTAAAATACACGGCATGACATAAGGTTT
>JAGFPH010017008.1:1473-18365 GCA_018207615.1 Philaenus spumarius
CCAATATTTTTTACTCAATTATTAGCTGTTTAAACTAATATTATGGTAGATGTTACTTTGAAAAAAAACTGGTTTATTAGAACGGAAATGATTTCTCAACCTTATTTAAAATTAATTAAAGTCAGTTTTATGTGTTACTTTTAGTTTTATACAATATTAGCGTTTTATACCAATCTGTAAATCCAATATTTTTTACTCAATTATTAGCTGTTTAAACTAATATTATGGCAGATGTTACTTTGAAAAAACTGGTTTATTAGAACGGAAATGATTTCTCAACCTTATTTAAAATTAATTAAAGTCAGTTTTATGTATTACTTTTAGTTTTATACAATATTAGCGATTTATACCAATCTGCAAATCCAATATTTTTTACTCAATTATTAGCTTTTTAAACTAGTATTATGGTTGATGTTACTTTGAAAAAACTTGTTTATTAGAACGGAAATGATTTCTCAACCTTATTTAAAATTAATTAAAGTCAGTTTTATGTGTTACTTTTAGTTTTATACAATATTAGCGTTTTATACCAATCTGTAAATCCAATATTTTTTACTCAATTATTAGCTGTTTAAACTAATATTATGGCAGATGTTACTTTGAAAAAACTGTTTAATTTGAACGGAAATGATTATTCAACCTTATTTAACCACAATTAAAGTTTTGTATTATGTGTTACTTTTTTATTAGCTGTTTAAACTAATATTAAGGCAGATGTTACTTTGAAAAAAAATATTGAATTAGAACGGAAATGATTTCTTAACTTTATTTAACAACAATTAAAGTTCGATTTATGTATTACTTTTAAGTTTTATACAATATTAGTATTATATACCAATCTGTAAATCCAATATTTACTTTACTCAATTATTAGATGTTTAAACTAATATTATGGCAGACGTTACATAAAAAAAAAATATTTAAATAGAACGGAAATAATTTCAAAACCTTTTTTAAAAACAATTAAAGTTTCTTTAAGTGTTACTTTTAGTTTTATTTCATATCCTATAGTTAATACATTGGGCAATGGTTGCAAATTATTCACAGAATGAGAATACAGTTCCAAACCATGTAGGATAATATTTCTCATAAATAAACTATGAATTGATATAAAATTTACCATTATTAAAAAATAAAAATAAAACAAATTTTAATCATCACCCAACAGGACAAATATTGTACTTACTACCTATGCCTGCACAGAGCGTAATTAAACACCACGTTCTGTTGTTTATTGGTGTCAATATTTTTTTTCAAATAGACTTGTGCAAATAACAAGTCTAACAAATGTCTAAGGGAAAGGTATTCAAATTTATACAATATGATACGTTTTAAAATCTTTATTAAGCTTTAATTAATGGTAGACCAGAAACCGGATCTGTAATTAGGTGGACACTAAGGCGCCCATTTAACAGTAGCCGCCAAATCATATTCAAATTACAGTAAAGGAGCCAAAGGTAACAAATCTTTCTATTACTTCTCATGTAGAATTGCTAGATAACTCTTGACTGCCTTACGTGGTAATTTGCATTTTATTTAGCAGATTGTGCTAATTTAATGTAAAACTAGAGGCCTGTGCTGCTCCGCAGCATTGAAATTAATAATACAATATTACTGAACTTAATAATGGTGATAATATTCTAGTCAAATTAGTAGGCCTCTCAGAGAAGTATACATTTTTATTACAGTAATACAAAAATAATTAATAACAAAAAAATAGTAAAAATGTATTTAAAAAAATAAAAATAAACAGTCGCCTTTGGCCTTTTACAATACTTCTTTCCAAACAATATTGGCTGTGCGTCGACCTTATTATGAACACCATAGTCAAAAATATCAATTTTTTTTAAGTAGCGTTCAATAAGTCATTACACACGGTGAATTAGCTTTTCTTCGAAGTTTTAGAATTGCTTGAGTCATTAGACTCTGTCTGAGGCTTCCCAGTTTTCGTTCCAGTTTCCACTTTGAGTTGTTTACGCTTCCATTTAGTAAATTTGGTCTTCCTACCAAAATTCATAGTAAATACAACTGGATTTGAGAACACACAAACAATGCAATAACTCAAAATTAATAATAGACTAATAATCACCTCAACTACGAATTCATAGTTTCATGATTGAAATTCGGCAGATAAATAATAAAAGTTTTTGAAAGCCTAAAAAAAATTTAATTGCACATAAAAAATAAAATAAATACGTTTCCACTATCAATTTTAAATAAAAAATAATTATACGTATGAAAGAATATTCAATCATATTTTCCACGAACATATGTTAAAAACGTATGGTTAACAAAAGGAGGAATGGATTTTATAAAGACAATTTCGGAAAAGTGTGAAAAAATTTAACTTTATGTTGGTTGTCCATATTGTGTTTGCTTAAAACTCGTCCAATTTCAATAATTAATTACTTAAATGAAAACCGGTATTTCTCTGAAGGTTCTTAGGCTAAAATATATGGTATAATTTAATAACAATTTGAGATATGGATCTTTAATTAAAGGCAAAATTTAGAAAAATGAAAATTTATGTTGTTTGGAGGTCCATAACTCGCCTTAAACTCAACAAATTTGAATGATCTCTATCTCATATGAAAGCCTGTAATTCAATGAGTATTTCAAGACCAAAACTAACTACGTACCTATAGTAAATCCGGAGATATATGAAAAACAACATAAGACAATGCTGCAAATTTGAACCTCCCATAAGAAATGCATGGGGACGAATTTTTGTTTGAGTATAAGTCGAGTTACGGGGTAGATAAATTAATGCAGATGCTTCATGGCAAATTTGGGCGTGCATACCTTTAATTTAAGACCTCAATTATCGGTCGGTTAGAAATGCCGAACGGACTCGGAAAAGAAACACCGATATTTTTTAATATATAAGATTGTTCAAAAAACAAGAGGCGGCCATATATAGCTTCCGTTTAGCAACGGCCGCCAAATCGAATGCGAATCACGCCATGTAGGGCAATCAAAAGATCTATTCCACGATTGGTGTTAATTAGGTGCCAAATTGTTCAGGGGATTTATTTAGGCCTATACAATGTTCGGTGAAATTTTATATTTTCTACAACGAATAACAAGACCCTAACTTACAATAATTATTAACACACAAAATATACTTGCTTGTAAATTAGCCTAAACCTATATGGTTATAATATTTTTGAGAAACTTGCTTTTCTTCCATTTTGCCTTTATTATCCAATTTAAAATCTCTCTTCTCCTCCTGATATTCTCAATATACATTCAATTCTTTAATTAATTTCTCTGACTTTTCTCTATCATATTACACCTTGTACCCTGTCATTACTTTTAAATCTTCTCACTGGCTTGTGTTATTTATTTATTGAACGCATTTAATCTCGGGAATAGCTAGACGATCAACAGTTCATTGTCCTGTAGACCTACATTACATTTGTATTTGTTGCTCCAAACCAGCTGTGTTTACTTAGGCTTCCCTGTATTCCACAATTTCTATGTCAATCGACCTTGGACTCGGCCTTTCATAACCGATCCGAAACTTGCCTTTGTTAGACTACCTTTGTTGTACTCGTTTTTCACCATAATGTTAACGACCTTCAATGTTTTATTTAATTTACCGTGTTTAGGCCTTACATTTTCTGAACGTAACTTATTTTATTTCTTACTTTTAGAACATAATTTCTTATATCAATACATTTTATAGGTCTATTTAATTATAACTTGAATTTTATTAGTTTACTATGTTGGCATTTTAAACTCTTGATGTTTTAATCAATTTGAATAGTATTTCCCAATTAATTATTATATTTACATTAGGTGCTCTTTTTATTGTACATATATATGGCCTAATAGCATGCCTTCCTCAATTTCCGTGAGTATAGCATTGTGAACTAAATTATGGCCTAAAAAAACTTATTGCACTTCCATCTCGCCAACGGTGTCTGCTCGTTTGAACTTTGACAATAGCTTTCACTTCCTGATGGATGGTCTTTACTTTGTAGGCCTAATTCTTTTTTCAATTTAACGTATTTCCGTACAAAATTCCCGTTATTATAAATTCGATTGCTTGCACCCGACAGTTTAAATCTTACTTAAAGGTTTCCTTTCGCTCCATTCAGTGTCACGTCCAGTTGTTCAGTAATAGCCTACCTTGTTGAATTACAGTGGTTTGTGTTGCTCTCATAGTTCTCATAAAGTGATGTTTTCGACGTTACAGTGTTTTGCCAACAATTTACCATTGGATAACTCTTTAATAGGCAACTTCTATTCTTTTTATTATTATTTCGACGCGAAAATTTTTGTGTGCTTCCTATGTGAAACCTTCTATTTATTTTATATATATTTAACACTCATTGAAGTCGCAATTTTTTAGATACGAATTGCTTCAACCCTATTTCCGTTTGTAACCTATCCGTTTTTCTCCCTAGCAATTGTGCCCATCTGCGTCCCTTTACATCCTTTTTCAATACTAGCGTCTCCAACCTCTTATAACACTTAATAAATTTTACTTGAATTGTTTTTATTTATTTCTACTCCGTTAACTCCTTTTTTATTTCTTTTATACCTTAAGTTTATATTAAAACATTTTCCTTTTATTTTCCTAATGGCCACAAAGTAATGTATAACATGCATGTTAGGTACTAGGTAGGGCCTACTATTTGCATTCCCCCCCCCCCCCCTTCAACTACCTTATGAATAGAAGTACATATAATAATTACGAGAGGTTTCATGTCCACATACAAAGAATTTTTGTTTCATAACAATTTAAATGACAAAATGCAAACTTTATTGCTGGAGACTTATTTGTGGCTTTGAGGCTTATTTTTATAAATTCGTAGAAAATCACAAACTTTTTTCCAATTTTTGATTAGATGAAGATAAACCAATGAATAGTATATTCGTTTTGTAGGAAATTTAATTCGTTATAACCTCATTGACAAAGTTTGTCTCTGTAATGGACGGTAAATAATTCCAGAGGAAAAATTTATCGAAAAACTGCGGTAAAATTATTTTTTTCATAAATTAGCGATTTTGTCCTTCTCAAATCTCACAAACCACTGAAGATACCAATAAATTTTATGGAATACTTTTTGTAGGGAATTTTGTCAGCTATATTTTTTTTAAGAAGCATTTATTTTGTAGGATCAACCATTTCAAGTTATAAGCGTAAAACCAAAAAAAGGGACCTTCTTAGCCCCCCTAAACCTCCCCGATCCCCCCTAGTAATGGGGACTTTTAAGTATGTTTACCTCCTAACTACTACAAACAAAATTCTGAAGTCAGTTCTTATGCCTTTCCACCTAGAATCATTCGTTGACTGGAGTACAACCCATTAACACACGTGACCTTAAACCTTTTACGACTAACAACTTCATTCATGGCTATGGTTTTTGCCTCCAATTTAACTTTAATAATAGCTTGCTTGTTTATTTTTAGTATCCGTTCTTTTAACACGGTAACTATTTCAACATTTACTGCAGGAAGTTCCAAAATTTCTACATCATTGGTTTTGAAATGCTCAAATTGTACTAGTGATGTTTATAATCGGATGAAATAGTTAATAGGAATAATCGGTTTCGAATTATTTAAATAATCGTATAATTCATTCGAATCCGATTATCTGCGCAGAATGGTTTTGCGCATCGGTATCCGATTCAGCTCGACCAATTAGATCGTATTATAAAAATCTACACTCTAACCCTTAAGAATTGGAAAAATAATCGGGTTATTCATTCGAATTCAGCTCGACCAATCAGATCGTTTTAGAAAAATCTACTCTGTGACGTTTAAGAATCGGAAATAAACGGATTATACATTCTAATTAAAGTATCTGCACTGACATTTGGATTAACCGATTATTTTAATTTGAATTCACCCATCACTAAAGTGTACTACAATTATATCCGCACTTGTGTCAATCTCTAATACCTCCGGGTTGTGTCCAATTTCCGCTAAAATGTCCCGGAATCTCTTCTATAGGATTTTCCTGTATCTCCGCTTCACCTTGATTACTTAGCAAATCATCCCGTATGTTGTAATGAATACTTCCTAACGCTTTCTGTTTACTATTTTCATTTTTGTCAGTTAAAAATACATTGATTTCAGGTTAGATCCTAGCCAATGGCACTACATTTTTTTTAGCTTTTTATTTTATTTAGCTTTTTTAGCTTTGTCCCGCCATTATTTATATTATTGTTATTTTATCCACGGCCCTGTCTTTCCGATATAGTAATGTTTTCCTAGGCACAATCTCCTTATTTACTTTTTCAGCTTCTGGTTAGGAGTAAGTTTTGATGGACCGGGTCTATTTTCGTTTGGGTGATTGGAGTTATTTTGGTTTTGACCAGAGGATCTTTGGAAATGTTGGGTATTTGGTGGTTGGTTTGGCCTATTTACATTTTCTGTGTTTTGTGATCGGTTCTACGCCTCGCTTTCTCCATCATATAATTGTTGTTTAGAAACGTAATCGCATCTTCGATATTTCCGCTTGGTTTACCTATGCTGGCTAATTCCACTTGGTCATTAAAATGTTACATTACAGTAAATACTAAAAAGCTCTCAGTAAAAGGCGGGTCTAATCTCCTGCTTTATTTAGCATCCTACAAAAATAGTCTGCTCGGCTCATTGTACCGTTTTTATTATATCCCGTACTTGTTGCTATTTTATATACTTTTCAATTGTATATTTCAAATTGAGTAAGAAAAATATCAAATTTAAACAAAACAAAGTTAGTTATTTATCTCCTCCCCTTTGAAATTAGTATGTTAAACTGAAAATTTTAGCTTCAATGATAGAGAATGTAAATAATCATAAATCTACTCCGAAAACACTTAAGCTTCCTCAAAATGTGTTATGGGTATTTCAAAGGAAACGCAAGTGACTGTTCATATATAGACCAATTTATATAACAAAATAATACAATTAACTAGACAACAACATTAAATTTTAAGAACATCTAAACTCTTTGAGTAATTAAATTTCATCAAATATTTTTCTTATCAGAAGGTTATTGACATTTTGTACAAAAACTGAATTACTATCGGTGTATCATTGTTTAATTACCCCTAAATTGAGCTATCCTATTATAATTTGGGGCAACCTAAATTCTAATATCCAAAACCTATTTATTTTACAAAAACAGAAATCTATTCGAGCAGGAAAAAAGGCAAAATTATTCTTGCAAGACTATCTTTAAATAAAACTAATTATTAACCCTTACATCAATTTATATTTTATAATATATTTTGTTCCAAAAAATATTTTGAATTTTTAAAAGAATACTTCAATATAAAAATTTTGAAGAATACAAATAAACTGGCCGTACCAAATCACAAAACAACAAATAATAAAAGACATACCATTTAAAGCATGAAAACCTTTTTTAGCTATTTACCAACAAGTTCAAAAGGAAAGGGTTCAAGGCATTGTTAAAAACTAAGACTTACTACAATTTAAAAGAGTTTTTGAGTAAAAGAAGAAGAGCTTGTCATCACTTCTATTATATAAGTGTTAGTTATTACTAGACTTACTTATTTTGTTTTTTATTTCCTGTTGTTCATGCTTTATGCAATTTAATTTGTCCAGCAATAAACAAATTATTATTATTATTACATTCGTACCACGGCAGTTTTAATTTTAAAAGTTCCTAATTACTAATTTTCTAAATAGGTTATTAAAAAAATAAACGGTACCAGGAACTGGCACATACTTTCTCACAACCACATTTAAAATACTAATCAGATTCACTGTGACTTGTAGGGTGGGGTAGGAGAGTTTTTTTTATTAAAGTTGGAGATTAACTAATAAATATTATTATTATTATCTAGAGAGAAAACTATTCGATTGATTTCGAAAAAAATGGCACCAAAAACGTCAATTAGGTCTATATAGAAGCACGTAAAAAGGTTTTGAAAAACAACCCGCTTTATGGCCAAAAACCCCCAAAAATCAGTTATTATTATTATTATTAGCTAAACGAGAATTTTTAGAAAGATGCGGGTTTTTGTATATGGTAGGGCACATTAAAGGCTACAAATAAGCCAAATTTTATCAAAATCATTAGAGCCGTTTTTTTATAAAATATAATAACTGATATTTTGGGGGTTTTTGGCCAAAAAGGGGGTTGTTTTTCACAAATTTTCAAAACCCTTTTTCGCGCATCTATACAGGCCTACTGGACATGTCTGGTGCAAATTTGGTTGAAATCGATCGAATAGTTTTCTCTCTAGCTTTGTATACTTTTATTAAAGTAGAAGATTAACTAATAAATATTATTATTATTATCTAGAGAGAAAAGTATTCGATTGATTTCAAACAAATTTGCACCAAACATGTCAATTAGGTCTTTATAGGTGCACGTAAAAAGGCTTTGAAAAATTTTGAAAAACAACACCCTTTATGGCGAAAAAACCTCCAAAAATCAGTTATTATTATTATTATTAGCTAAACGAGAATTTTTAGAAAGATGCGGGTTTTTGCATTTGGTAGGGCACATTAAAGGCTACAAATAAGCCAAATTTGATCAAAATCGTTAGAGCTGTTTTTTTGTAAAAAAATAATAACTGATTTTTGAGGGTTTTTTGGCCAAAACGGCGGTTGTTTTTCAAAATTGTTCAAAACCCTTTTTTGTGCATCTATACAGGCGTACTTGACATGTCTGGTGCAAATTTGGTTGAAATCGATCGAATAGTTTTCTCTCTAGCTTTGTATACATACAGACATACATACAGACAGACATTTTGTAAGAACCACTTTTTTGGACTCAGGGGGTCTCAAAACGGATATTTCCACAAAAATCTCAACTTCGATTTTTTTTGCGATCACTATACTTTCTCTATACTATAGTGAGAAAGTAAATAAATGGTACCAGGAACTGGCACATACTTTCTCACAACCACATTTAAATTACTAAACAGATTCACTGTGACTTGTAGGGTGGGGTAGGAGAGTTTTTTTTATTAAAGTTATAGATTAACTAATAAATATTATTATTATTATCTATAGAGAAAACTATTCGATCGATTTCGAAAAAAATTGCACCAAACACGTCAATTAGGTCTTTATAGATGCACGTAAAACGGTTTTGAATTTTTTTTAAAAAAACCCTCTTTATGGCCAAAAAAACCCCAAAAATCAGTTATTATTATTATTATTAGCTAAACGAGAATTTTTAGAAAGATGCGGGTTTTTGTATATAGTAGGGCACATTAAAGGCTACAAATAAGCCAAATTTTATCAAAATCGTTAGAGCCGTTTTTTTATAAAAAAATAGTAACTGATTTTTTGGGGGTTTTTTGGCCATAAAGGGAGTTGTTTTTAAAAAATTTTCAAAACCTTTTTTCGTGCATCTATACAGGCCTACTGGACATGTCTGGTGCAAATTTGGTTGAAATCGATCTAATAGTTTTCTCTCTAGCTACGTATACTTTTATTAAAGTAGGCGATTACTAATAAATATTATTATTATTAGCTAGAGAGAAAACTATTCGATCGATTTCGAACAAATTTGCACCAAACTTGTCAATTAGGTCTTTATAGATGCACGTAAAAAGGTTTTGAAAAATTTTGAAAAACAACCCTCTTTATGGCCAAAAAAACTCCAAAAATCAGTTATTATTATTATTATTAGCTAAACGAGAATTTTTAGAAATATGGGGGTTTTTGTATATGGTAGGGCACATTAAAGGCTAAAAATAGCCAAATTTTATCAAAATCGTTAGAGCTATTCTTTTATAAAAAAATAATAACTTATGTTTTGGGGGGTTTTTGGCCAAAAATGGGGTTGTTTTTCAAAATTGTTCAAAACCCTTTTTCGTGCATCTATACAGGCATACTGGACATGTCTGGTGCATATTTGGTTGAAATCGATTGAATAGTTTTCTCTCTAGCTTTGTATACATACAGACATACATACATACAGACATACAGACAGACATTTTGTAAAAACCACTTTTTTGGACTCAGGGGGTCCCAAAACGGATATTTCAACAAAAATCTCAACATCGATTTTTTTTGCGATCACTATACTTTCTCTATACTATAGTATAGTGAGAAAGTAAAAGGAAGGGCATTATGAGTGAAGATATACAAGCTGGTTTCTTTGGAGTTCAAACAAGGAGTTTAAATTAAAGAAAAGCACACAGCTAAGTTCATTTAGCCATACAGAAATACTTTTTTCCCAGAAAATTATGAAAGATTTCTAAGAAAATATAATTAAAAACACTTTTAAAAATTGATAGTTGCTTAAAATGTCCTTTTATGTAGGTTTGACACAGGCAGCCGAATAGTCGAGATATACACCTGTTCGACTTGACAACACTGCCGGCAGCTAAATGTACCCATACCAAACATAAATGGCAGCCAAAAGGGACCTATATACACGCTGCGCCGAATAGCTGCAATCTTGCTGCTGCCAAATAGCACCAATATTGAAACATGATCTTAAAGGAGTCATAAATTAATAAAAATTTAATACAGTGATCCGTAGAAGGTCACAATCAATTTAGCAAGTTAAAACATGGATATACTCTTCTCTAAAGGGTGGCAGCCAAATAGCTTACTTTTTGACGGCCGCCAACTAGATAGGTGTATTTATATATATATATATATATATGTATATTTGTGTGTGTGTATTTGTGTTTTTTTTTATAAATTTTTATATTTACTCACTACCTCAAACACGTTTTAAAACATCGAGGTAGTTTAAATTGTTTCCTTATATTATGATTATTTTGTAAATAGAGCTATTTTTTCGTTTGTTATTTAATTTAGTTTATAAGATATATATAATAAATTTGATTTAGTTTGTGCAATAATGTAATATACATAATATAAGGATCAATAAAATATTCATTCATTCATTTTCAGGTTTCTGACAATTTAACTAAAGTAATAACATTTTTAGGACAGTAAATTTAAAACGTAAGTTGCTGAGTTTTTTTCAAAACTATTGTCATTTTTCTAACAATTTTATTTTTCCCTTTAAATGTATTTGAATTTGCAATGAGTCTCTTTTTATTATTCGTAGTTTACCCAAGTTTTCTGAGGCTTATTAAGGTTTTAGACTATGTAATAACTGCTGTCAATGTGTCAAATATAAAAAGCACAATACAAAATGAAGTATACAGAATGAAAATTGCATCTTATATGTTTTGAAAGTATTAAAATTATGAACAGTTAATTTTATAGACTACTCTGAGCAGAAGTAGAGATATAATTAAGTATTTAATAATTAACTAATGTTAGTAATAGTAGTTTTGGTTACAATGATAAGAAGCGGCCTGAGGAGCAGTGGGCACCGCACAGATAAAATGTAGTGCAGTCCTAACGCGACGAGTGGCGCGGCCGTGCTTAATTTACTCTTGTCTTCAACCTGCCTTTCTGACCAGAATATACTTCGTAAAAATTTGTATGACAAAATAAGCTAAATTCAAGTCCTTATTTACAACTTTGTCGCTTACAAAACTTCTCTACCCGAAAAATAAAAAACTATTCTCACAGACCAACTTTTTCATGTCACGATTTAAAAACCATAAACAAGTTTTAACTTTAACTTGTAACATAAATTGTAATACAATTATTTTACAACTTTAAATTGCACCATTGTCCAGCACTAATGTTTTGACTGCATGAGAAATTTCGAAAAGTCGGTCAAGCGACAGTATATTTGAAAAGCGCGCATTAAAATTTTCTCCGTGTAAATGGTGCATTTGGAGCTTCTATACCAGACCAAGATGGCGGAGTTGGCTTCAGCTGCTGTAATGCTTGTTAAAGTTTGATTTAAAGTATAACAGTCTTGGCTGACACGGGTGGGGAGGGTGAGCGAGAGGGGGAGCCTACTCCGAGAGCCAACCAGCGATTACCGTTCCGGCGGTTGTCATAGTAACCATATGCAACGTTGTCATGCAGCGTTTACATTTATGAGAAGTCCGTTCGTTGGCAGTACAGCGATGCGTAGATTTGGCAACAGCGCGGCCCCTCCACTCTGTCCACCGCTTGCCAACAAGGACGGTTCTAATTTAAATCAGGCTATAGCGCCCATGACCTATCTAGGTTTTATACTATGTAATCATTGCGCTCACCAGTCACTGTAAAAGGTTTAATACCACGGATACTAGAATACATGGTAGGGGTCACGCACAGGTCCCTGCCGCCCGGCTCGGAGACGTGACGTCACCCTGGACCCTCCGCCTCGCCGCACTGTATACAGACTCCACAGTCCACAATGTCATTCGCTATTCGAACACTAAAACGCGTAACCTGCAGTCTTCAATTTCGTTTGATATTTTTAATACTTAGGGACGAAAGTATAATTTTGCAGGCCAGTACGATTTTATATCGGTATATACATATATTAATATTAAAAGTGCCCTAACCATGCCGTTACTCTTAAGTTTTGTGTAGTAATCACTAGAGTTTGATGAATTCCCATGTGCACAAATTTTAAACGATTTTTTTATTCAATGCAAAGTTTGATCATGTTTTACCTAAACCGTAACATTTATAAAGATGTAATTCGTTTATACTTATCACTGAGTATAAGTTGAGCATTTATTTATTTCAGAAACAATTTATATTTTTTATATTTTAACAAGCCATTCGTCCATGAGAGCTCGTATCTGATCCAACCACCTTCATCGGTCTTCCCCACTAGATATTTTTTTAAAATATATTTTACATGTAATTGTTTCTGAAATAAATGTTTTACCAGTCTCAGTCTCCAACCAACACCTTGTAAAACCAAGGTAATATTTCGAAGGAAATTTTACAAGAAAACTAGTTGGATAATATATTATGATTGAAGATCTGTCATGGTTAAATAATATTAAGAGCAATATAGATATCATTTTCTGAAAAAGTTTGTTTATATATCAATAATAGTTTCTTATCAGCAAATTAATTATTAAAATTGTGCAAAATATTTTGTAAATTAATAATAAAAGAAATAAAATAATGTTTTACATGATTAAGTACAATACATAAAACCAATTCACTCGTATATATAATCAATTTATGTATATGTTTATATCATCCAAATTGATATCTTCAGACTTTGTTACTTGTAGAAGAACGCCTAGAAATGAATAATTATAATATTTAAAGATCATCATAAAAAAAACTAATATTAACTAAAGGAACCTGAGTTAATTGGTCTGAAATTGTACTGTAAACGTACGAAGAACACATTTGGTAATTGTTTTCAATTGATAGTTTGAATCAATACTGCAAGAACTCTCTACACACCAGATGCACATCTTCTTTATCCAAACATTAGTAAAATACTACATTTAGTGAGCTTCAAATCTCAATGAACATTATATTGTAATATTTTTTATTTGAACTTATTTATTATGTATTTTATAGTTCTAGTTTCACTTTTTCAACCTCACTACTTAACTCTTTGTTCAGCTAGCCAAAAGAAAGTTTGGTTAGTTTTTTAATATCTACAACCTAATTCTTATAATCTTCTGTTTATATAATTCTTTATAATAAGAAAATATTATAAACTATAAAATTTCCAAAATTTTAATATATGGAACGTTTTTGTAAAATCACAAATGTAAATTTCAAGCAGATAGCAATTATTATATATGAATACGTTAATATTTAAAGTTAATTGTTCAATTAAAGTGTAATAATTATTAACATAGTTTATCTTAAACCTCAAATAATATATGTTCTCAATCGATAAGTAAATCATTAATTATTTACTTTTCATAAGTGTCTGGCAAACGTACTATGCATCACAAAAGCAAATTACAAACTCATTTGAGGTTTTTCAGGATAGTTATCACTAAATGGCGATCAAAAATAAATCTAAATTATTACAATATTCAACCTATTCTACAAAATGGAAAAAAACAATAATCTCAATCACCTATTATTTTGTCTATCCATGTATGTCATTCAATTTGAACACGTTCTTGACAAAAATGAGTTGGTCTTATTTAGTGTAATTAAATAATAGTTTCAAACTTGTTCTTGTTTATGTATCTGATACATTTTACTTTAACTCAATCTCCATATGTAAGGTACGCATTTATTTTTAAATTCTTACTGTAATACATAACGAATTTGGACATTAATTTCCTACTCACCTCTCCCTACTAATAGAGGGGATGGAGTGTTGTTTTAAACCGTACATTATTCTCCACAGAGCAATAATTTATATATGTCATTTAACCTTTTAAAATCAGCAATAAAAATATAGGTGGCAATTTAAATAAAGAAACACTACGAAATCATAGCTTGTCGTATTTAAATTTTTGATACAAACTTTTTATATGTTTAATATGTATATAAAAAAAAAACCGAAAGAAACTTTTAACAATGTAAATCATGTAATTTCGTAATAGTCAAAGTTCAAATTGACTTGAATCTCATAAGATCTTTAGAGTCAAACCATTGTAATAAAAATGGTAATTGCAACGAATTTTGAAACAAACAACAGAAGTAAATATCGCATCAAAACAAGCTAGTAAGTTTAGACGTTTTACAAATTAAATAGAAGGTATTAATGTTAACACGGTCGCAGTAGAAGTTAATGCTTTTAAAATTTCCCTAAATAAAATGTGTATAATTTATAAATACAAAAACAGGACTCATTAATTACTTATCTATTTAATATAAGTGTACGGGCGGCAGGCAGCTGGCCGGGAGGGAGGGTTCAGAGTGACGTCGCTGGCGCGTGAGTCTACTGCGCATCCTACTCATGACCCCTACCGTGTATTCTAGTATCCGTGTTTAATACGACCTAGTCAAACAATTGATAAAATTCTCCAATCTGTTGGCTAATTAATATGTTGAAAAAGTACGATTTTATCATATATGTGTAGATAAATTCTAATAAACAAAATACAATTTTAAGAACTATTAAGACGTTTTACATTAATTAATTTGATGTTAAATATATTAAAATCAAATGTTACATTAGGTAAAATTATTGAAAGGTTTAACTAATAATTTAATTGTATTTTAAGAGGTTTTCATCGATGTAAAGTAGGTCACCTTCATTTCACCTCTATCGTCGATATGCTCCTAACATAAAGTTAAAGTACAGTTTGAAATAAATAGTAATATAGTTAGATATTTATAAAATATTAAAATGAATTATAACAACTATGTCATACTATTGTAATTAACTTGACATGTGGAGGCGCCTGGTATAACAGGCATAGAAAACTTTATCACGGGACAGTGAAAAAAACTACCCCATACCCCACCCCAAACTTGTTCCTATAATTTTATATCAGTACTTATAAACCGTTGTTTCGAGGTTATTTGAATAACAATCAGTTTAGCACTTCACAAGTTTTAAGAATATTTGTTTACTTATCACGGAGAAGCAAGTAGCAATTGTAACGCCGAAAAAATTGCAAATTTACATGTAGGCACGCTATCTGGGCAGGTTTGAGGTTATGTTCGATCAAAATCGGTCCCGTACTTATCGTCATTTAACAATATTTGTTTACTTATCATGTAATAGCGAAGAAAACTACCCCATCCCCAAAAACTTCTTCCTACGTTTTTGTACATATAAACTGTAAAACTGTTATGTGGTTATCTGGGCTCCTTTGAAGAAATTACCCCATCCTCAAAAATTGAAAACATGTTCATATAATTTCTACACGTATACACTGAATTATAATGTAGGCAAGCAGAAACATTATCTGGGCTCTTTAAGGTCATATTTAATAAAAAATCTGTTAAAGACCTTCTATAAACTTACGCATCACGGGACAGCGAAGAAACTAGGTACCCCACAAATTGCGAACTTGTTCCTATAATTTCAATACATATAAACTGTATTAACAGTTAGGCATGTTGTCTGGGCTCCTTTGAGGTAATGTTTAATCCAAGGCCGTAGCCAGGAAAACTTTTCGGGGGGGGGGGGGGGAGGGGTCAGGTCAGGACCGGGGATTTGAATTTAAACCCTTTTAACACGTTCACTGCTAAGGACGCACATGTGAGCTTGACACTGAACTCTATGAGAAGCGGTCGACGCACAGTGCATTGCACGCCAACCCCCCTATTGGGATTATTTTCAATACACAGTGCATTGCGTACGTCGCACGCCAATTTTAAGCCTATGCACGTCCGCTTTAAAATATCAGTGATTGTTACGTAGAAAGGTTAAAAAATAAAGCAATTTTTACTCATTTAGGCAATAAATATAAAAAATAAAAGGTCAGCTCCTAGCATAGGAAATAAGAAATTTGCGTAGCAGTGAATGTGTTAAACAACAATTTCCATGGTTATTTTTAAAATTTTTATATAGTTACCCATGTAAAATAAGGACGATGAATGATTTTGTTTTGCTAAAGTGAAGTATTTTTGTTGAACCTTCTTAGTTTTCTTATTTAATATAGATCAGATCAAGCTTACAAGGGAGTATGGCTGTAACCTACTGCATCCATGTGTATTGTACGTTGTACTTTAATATAGCAAATCTAAATATCAGTATGCATGCACAATGATGTAAAGTATGTTGCTGGATCCTCTGTTGTGTTGTCTATTTTATAATTTAACTTGTACTTTTTAAACCTAATATTAATTTTTACTACTAAATTTCGGGATTTTGGTGGGAGTTTTGACCCCCCCCCCTCCCCCGGCTACGACCTTGGTTTAATCAAAATCGGTTCAGTAAGGTACTTCCCATCATTTAACAATATTTGTTTACTTATCACGAGGGCAGTTTGTATTTTTTATGCCTGTATCCGTGGAACAAAACCTACAAAAATGGAATGTCTGTATTGCCAGAATATCAGTATTAGACCTATATGCTAGACCATCTTTCATTTCCTGTGAAAAAATTAGGTTCTATAATTTTACTCAGTTGTCTAAATCAATCTTTTAGAAATATTCTAAATAAAACTATTTAAGATACGACAACGGGAGTTACAGCATTG